>MJUU01067335.1:127695-142784 GCA_002080025.1 Modiolus philippinarum | reverse complement strand
GGGGGGGGGTACATATTTGTCTCCTTGTTTACTTTCAAAATAGAAACAAAATCAGAAAATTAGCAGTTGGGTCTACAATTTCGACTGTTTAATTTGATGTATAAACATGACTGTTTAAAATCTAGGCATTTGTAAGACACAAAAAGTTCAACAAATTATTTATATCACCTATAATCTAAATAATGTTAAATAATTATGTTCAAATGATCTACAAACTTTGTACCATATACAAAGAAAGAAAAGTAGAATGGACAAAGCTACTTCAGATAAACGTACCAATATCAAATTACTAACATGCACTTCTCTACTTTATGTTTAAATTAAGAAATAAATTATTTCAAGCGGGTTCTATGCGAATTAGAACATGTTCAGACCTTATATTTGTCAATATTTCATACTTAGCGACAGCGGGAAGTTTTCCCCGTACTTTTCACTGTACAATGTGACTAAATTTTGGACGCTGATAAAACAAAAAATCAAAATATCATAGTGCTTTTATCTATTAAAATGACATTTTCTTGTGGTTAGTTTTATTCAAATGAAACATCAAAAGGTTGCATTTCCCCCCGAAGTAACTGTAAATTTCTATTATTGTCATTTTTCGATGCGGTTTTTTTGTGTGATTCAATTTTGCACAAAATATGCAGAAAATAAACTATGCGGGCTGTACATAAAAGATTATTTGTTATTATACAATTCATGCATACGTGCATATTGAATCTAGTGCGACAGCTTTGTTTACAAAGTAAAAGAAGAGAACTTGTTACATGTAGAATCCTGTGTTTTCAGGTGGTGTGCGTGTATAATGGCAATATTAAGGGTTCAGTATCTAAGATAAACAGATTTTGAATATAATATTAAGTGAATAAAATGTGAAACTATACCTTTGTAAAATAAAATATACGCATGGGCTAAAAATATTGTTGGAATTAGAGCATAGCTTTGTTTCCAAAGCGAAAGAAGAGCGTCATATTAGAATGATCTGCAAAATAAAAAAATCATAGTTTAAAAATTGTAGGAGGTGTTGTGCGGATAAACTATGTACCCTCTATTACTTATTCCCTAACTAAAGTAGCCACAACGAAATCTTCCTCGACTTTCCTCAAAATATCTTTTTAAGAAAATGCTTAAGGGTAACATGACATACGCCAATAGAAAGCTAATCTTTTGCCGCTTCATGCCATGCATTACCATAATTTTACAAAAAAGGGTTAAAAAGTTTTTCATTACCCCTCTATGTTATTTTGACAGAAAATTTGAGTCGAAAATGGTTAAATGAACACCTGTATTTATTGTTACAATGCCCCGAGGGTCTATCGATTAACCAAAACACGTGGGTCGGCAGTTAATCTCGATTGCGAAGCAAAAAAAAAAAATAAATGAAAAAAAATAAAAAAATAAAGGAAAAATATGTAATTACTTGAATAAGTGTAAACAAAAACTTTTTACCTGTAAACAAATTTATTTTAATGAAATGGTAACTGGATATTGGGTCTGCAGGTTTCATTCTTTGATTTACTTAAACATTTCTATGTAAATTAGTAATCAAATCAAAATTCTGTTTGTTCATTATGTTCCAAATAAACAGCAAACAAGCAACCTATATGCAAATAAGTAATCCAACGACAATGCATTTGGCGTTTTTTATTGGTTTGTTAGTTTGCGTAAATCATCCATCAATCACTCCCACAACGAATTTCTGTAAAATTTGAGTATGATTAACATTTAGGTCTATGGAAAATATTTTTATTTGAACTTTGCTTATTTCGGTAAATATACCAAGAGTAGCGGCAAAAAATTAGAAAATGATACATATATGTTTTATTAGGGTCTTATTTAAAATAAGACAGCTTCAGCGATTTAATCTGCGGCAAATTTCGATGTGCGTACTTTAATGTATATATTAGAAATAATGTAATTAAATAAAAAATCCGTACCACATGATCATCTTATATATAGATAAAAATAATTTCCAAAATAAAAAACTTCCTAGCATTAAGAAATAAAGGCGTTTGCGCGGACGAACTTTGTACCCTCTATTAATGATTTACCGAAAAAGAAATGACTAAATTATAGAATGGATAATTAACAGGAAAATGTATAAAAAATCAAAAGCCTTCCTGCATGCACCTTTTCAATATAGTTACAAAAGATTTGCAAAATTAAGACTTTCTAGATTAACATGTAAAACTGTAGGAGGAGTTACGCAGATAAAACTATGTACCTTCTAGGTACAAATAATCTGCAAAATAAAAACCCCCACGCATTAAAACTGCGGTGTAATTCTCGAGGACAAACCATTTACTCCCTCCGAATGACATATTCCCGATACTTTTTGCGGGGGCAAAGAAAAAAAAAAAAAAAAAAAAAAAAAAAAAAAAAAAAAAAAAACAAATAACATTTAAACAACGACTAGAAACAGTCCTTCCGTAATAATATGTGCCTTCAATTAATGTACAGTATACGACCCACACTTGTTTACGATCATTTGATAGTATTTGATAGTAATCAAATGTGGATAGTATACTGTACATAGTTAAAGCAAACAAGAGGCTCTCAAGAGCCTGTATCGCTCACCTGGAACCTGGTACATAACAAATTCCATTGATAGCCATACTGAAAGAACATTTTTTCCCGTAGGGTCCAATGTAAACTATATTCCCCGCTAGCACCCATCTTTGATTTTTTTGTAGGGAGCCACGCAAGGACTATTGAGGCAAAGTTTGGTTCCAATTGGCTCAGTAGTTTCTGAGGAGAAGATCTCTGAATGTTTTTGATTGGATCCAATGTTAGACTATGTTCCCTGGTTGCCGCCATCTTAGATAAGAGGCGAAACTGAAAAACTATTTCTTTTGTTGGGGACCACCCAAGGACTTTTGTGGCCAAGTTTTGTTCCAATTGGCTCAGTAGTTTCTGAGGAGAAGATCTCTGAATGTGTTTTCCCGTAGGGTCCAATTTTAAACTATGTTCCAAGCTGGTGGTCATCTTGGATATTAGCAGTGAACCTGAAAAACAACTTTTTTGTAGGGGACCACCCAAGGATTATAGTGGCCCAGTTTGGTTCCAACTGGCTCAGTAGTTTCTGAGTAGAAGATCTCTAAATATTTTCCCATATGTGCCAATATTAAACTATCTTTCCCGCTGGCGGCCATCTTGAATGAGGTACGGTCATAAAAATCACAAATTTTGAAGGTAACCACCCAAGGAATATTGTCACTTACTTTGGTTAATATTGTTCAAAGGGCTTTAGACGAGAAGATCTTTGAATGCATTTCCCATAAGGTCCTATGTTAAACTATGTTCTCCGCTGGCGGCCATTTTGGATGAGGTACGGTCATTAAAATCACAAACTTTCAAGGGGACCACCCAAGGACTATTGTGACTAAATTTGGTTAAAATTGTTTAACACGTTCCAAGCTAGATGCCATCTTGGATGAGATACAGTCATAAAAATAACAAACTTTGAAGGGGTCACGCAAGTACTATTGTGACTTAATTTTTTTAATTGTTCAAGTGACTTCAGAGAAGATCTTTGAATGCATTTCTCGTAGGGTCCTATGTTAAACTATGTTCTCTGCTGGCGGCCATTTTGGATGAGGTACGGTCATTAAAATCACAAACTTTCAAGGGGACCACCCTAGGACTATTGTGACTAAATTTGGTTAAAATTGTTCAAGTAGTTTAAGAGGAGAAGATCTTAGAATGAAAAGTTAAATTATAACGACGGACAAACGGACGACGTAGGAGAGACGACGGATGCCAAGTGATGGCAAAAGCTCACCCTGGCTATAGCCAGGTGAGCCAAAAAAATGGAGGGACTTGTAGCAAGTCTAAGTAAGAGACTGGTAACACAAAATTAATGCTGCTACCTTAGTTTCTATTTATATCGGTAATTAGCCATGCCATGGAGATTACACACATTTCAGTTATACGTTTGTCTGAATTAGCATGAAAAATTAATATATTCTTGCCTTACCTTCAATACATATCACTTCAAATTAAATATCAAATTAACCATACAGTCGCCTTGGCAATTACACAAAACCAAACACCTGCACTATCAGCCTATATATTGTTATTGAATGTGAACACATTCTATGGTTCATACGGAAAGTGGCCAAAGATTAAATGCAAACATAAATATCAAGCAAACATATAGACGAATTATGTCTTTTTATTATTGTATGCATATTTATGGCATGCGAGATAGTGACAAAATACGATATACCTAGTATTTTGCATGAAAAATGGGGTATCGTGTTGAAATATTTACAGCTGTTAACGTGAACTTAAACAGTTGAGATCGGATCCTTTCATGACCCACAAATCTGTTGTTCGTTCAAATCCCAAAATACAGCTGCAAGCACCACGCTTTTGCACATCAAACTTATAATAAAAAATGAATATAGCAATTAAAAATGACGAAAATTGAATAAAACAAAAAAGAGGGGAATTATAACCTATCTACAGAATAAACGATTTTTATGTAATTAAAATAGAATAAACAAGATGTGTTTGTGAAACACTACATATGCCCCCAGATTCTACAGTAAATTAAATGAAAAGACCCAATTCTACCCCTTTTTGACCTCTGTGACCTTGACCTTTGACCTAACTTTTTTGCATATTTATGTTCCTCTTGACAAGACCTATATACACTTGCAAAGTATTAAAAGTCTATCTCGCTTAGTTCAAAAGTTGTTTATTTCCACAAAACACCAAATTCAACCCGATGGAGCCCCTTTGGGCCTCTTCTTTATTGAAATGGTTTTAATAAATGTATCTGTTTAAACATGCGATATGAAACCTACAGAAAAATGCTGCATCAAGATCCGACAACAATTTTAAAATTCTTTTTTTTCCCGTTTGTCCCCTTTGGGCCTCTTGTTTCTCTAAAGCAGTAAATGCTACCTCAGATCTGTTGACATACTGCAGTTGCTCAATTTTATTAGCACAAAACCTGTCTCGATAGAATAAATAAAAAGGATTCTACAGCCAAAAATGTGAAAACAGCCAATTTCACCCCTTTTTGACCCCTGTGACCTTGATCTTTGACCTGACCTATTTTTTTTGCATATTTATGTTCCTCTTGACTAGACCTATACACTTGCCAAGTAAGAAAAGTCTACCTTACATAGTTCAAAAGTTATAGCCAAGGTTAAAGTTTCGGAAGCACAGACAAACAGACAAACGGACAAAGAGACAAACGAATAAACAGACAAACAGACATGACAAAAACAATACGCTCCCCGATCCTCGATCTGAGGGCATAATAAGATAACAGGAAACACCTATAAAAGCCGAAAATCATAGTCACATGCCACAAAGTAACAAGGAACTGCACAAGAAAAAAAACCAAAATAAAAATACAAGACAAACGTAAATAACGATAGGAACTCGGGAGAGCACTAGCAAAAGCCAGCGGTAGATTTAAACCGGTTAATGGGTACCCAAACCTCCCTTTTCTCTGTCCCGTTTCCCTATAGTATAATAAACATATGAACAAACTCTAAATATCAGTTTCCTTTTCTGATTTGATGAACGTTAAATACACAACCAGTTGCAAATATTGTGTCTTTCCTCTACTTTTTTGATCTCTTTTCCTATTCTTTGGTATTGCTCTGCATACTATCATATGATATTGTACTTTCTAAGTTTGATTAACTTGTGTCATATCCGTATTGCTATATGTTTTGAGCAAATAAAACAGAAACACAACTTTGGAATTCGGTTCTTTAAATAAAATCAAACCACAAATACCTAAAAAAAGATTTCCGTTTCTCGTTTCTCATTAGCCAAACTGTAATAAGCATTATCAATTTTAACTTAAAAACTCGATTTCGATCAGAAAATGTGATTTTCGTTGGAAAACCCTAATTTCTGTTCAGTTTCATTTGGAACAGCAAAACATTATATATCCCGAACGGAAACTGCAGTTTTTGTGTGATATATTTGGCATGTTGCACGATTATCCAAATTTTCTTGCGGAATAGTGGGATAACCGCATTTTTGTGACTATCACGTGCATAACATCTGCATACATTAAAAAGTGGATCGACAAAATCACAATGAAACAACACAACATCAAGATATAGGAGTTCAAGATATAGGAGTAAAATGCTTTCACCACTCCTAACACAGCATACTGTTTTTTTTTAATCAGGTTAGTTAACTGAAGTTTCAGACACTTGCCGGAGGATATTAAACTCAAATAACGTGGCAAACCGGTGCTACAGGCCGTCTTGAACTTACTAGAGGTTTCTGGATTAACACCATACTTTAACTTAAGTACGAACTTAAACGTAATGAATTTAAACGTATTTGGATTATATCGCTTTCCCTTTCTGAGCAGCAATATACCTGCCTCTCCAGCCTATGGAGTGTACATTTCACAGTTGATTCGTTACTGTCGGGCATGCAGTTTATACAGTGACTTTTTAGTTAGAGCAAAAACACTGTCCCAAAAGCTGCTTAGTCAGGGATTTGTTCAGCCTTTGTTACTTTCATCCCTTCAGAAATTCTATGGCCGTCACCATGACATCATTGACAGATATGACGTGTCTGTGTCCCAAATGAAAACGGACATTTTCAGCTAAATTTCACGTCTTCACGGATTTGACATAACCGGATTTGACTCAACCCCGGATTGACTCACTGATAGTGTGACGGGTGCCGCTAGCGGAGCAGGACATGCTTACCCTTCCGGAGCACCTGATGTCACTCCCGGTTTTCATGGGAGTTCACACTATGAGTGCCTTAGTTCTTAATGTTATCTTTTTATTTCCGTGCATTGTAGCTGTCTCACGTCCTTGTTTTGTCTTTGTTTTTATCTGTTACCGTTTCTGCCATGTCTTTGGACTTCGATTTTTGTAGTCATCGCTTCCCTTGTTGCTTCGGTATTCTACTGCCGTTGTTTCACCACTAACCAAAGCATACATTTTTTTTCAAACTAGGTGAGGGGATATAAACACCTTTTGCAAGTCATACCATGAGAATAAAAATTATTTCATTATGTTTTAATTATGAATTAATGACCTTATTTAATCTGTGTAAAAACAGTATCTCTTGGTTAAAATTGCAACTTAAGAATACGATATATTGCATTGGGGTCATCTTGATGGTGCGTAAATCTGTCAGCCAGTATATTATAAGAGGTCACAAAAATGTAAATACTAGTTCCTGTTGTCCACAAAAGGATCGGATCAGCATTTTTCATTCAATATGCAAACATCATCGCAAAACGGAAAGTATTGGCAATAAATAACTGTGTTTTGGTTTAGCTGTGCTGAAATTGCTGGTCAGTTTACTTAAAACTATAGTAGAGGATTAGGGAACAGTAGAAAAGCACTAGTGCGTTTTACGCCCATCCTGATCCATCGGAAAGGTTCCTTCATTACATAAAAAAATGCACAAATTGCCAGTGCTGTTGATCTAAGTGTTCACATTTTTTTTATCTACTTTATAGCGCTCCACGTCGTTTTAAATCAAGTAAAAATCTAGTGAAACCATTGTCATATGACTAATATCAGAGTACACCTCTTATAAATAATTAGAAAGAAGAAGGGAAACGGAGAATTTGTCATAGAGACAACGACCCAAAGGGGAGTAATAACAACTCAAAGCCACCATAAGATCTTCAATGAACGGTGAGAAAACCCCACACCCAACGGCAGGTCGGAGTCGGCCCCTGAACAAAGAGCAATCAAGTCCATCCTAGACTCCTATAGACATAAAGTAAACTAACTAGAAAAAGGACAAGACACACAAAAGCGTAATAAATTCCTGACTTAGGACAGCCGCAAACCTGCTGTGGCGGGCTTAAACTAGTTTTATTGGATCCAAACCTTCCCCCTACAGCCAATGTGATAAATCAAAAAACAATCGTAACAACAGTAAAATTCAGTTGGTAACAGGACTGAGTCAATTGTGAAAAATGAAACTGAAAGAACTAAATATACGGACAAAAACATGAAATCACAAGAGACTACTAACAGTTAACTGACATGCCAGCCACAGACCCATCACCAACTGACAAAGGAAGTTATGTACCCTCAGTATACAGCTTCCACCAAGAACCCTTCCTGTGAGGAGTTTAGAATAATATTTCATGTATATACCGGAATACATAACCCGTGTCCATGCAATACAGATTTTAGAAATTTAGAATGTGTTTTTAGGAGGTATTTATTTATTCAGTGGGTCAGGAAAACAGTCCCATTCCCGCTAACTGCTATTTGAGGTTCGAGGTCTTCGATTACTCAATAGTTGCTATCTTTCGAAAATAGCATATGCTTGAATTCCAAAGAAAATTTCATTTAATGGAAAGAAATAGAAAAATGACATTTAATAGAAAGGTTTTGTAGCGCATGTATGTGTGTTTCTAACATTGAGATTGGTGTAATAAAGCCAAATTCTGATTCTTTTTGAATGTATATACTTCTCATGGCTATGTGTTTATAGCTATAAAAAGATACTAGAGTATTGCTAAAAAAAAATTCAATAAATACCAGTTTAGTATTGATTTTTTCGATTCAAAATTCATAAAGTGAGATAGCTCGAGCCTTATATTTGTTAAGTTGTTTATGTTTAAGTACGTTTAGAAAAGTAGCTTATCCGGATGTCTCTACTATGAGGTAAGACCGTTTGCTCTTTCTTGAAGGCCTCATGGTGACTTCAAGATGAAGAACTATAATGAAATCGTTATCCCATTTGCTTAATCTTACCATTTATTTATAGGGATTTTGTCCTATTTACATTTACTCTATATACCTTTATTTTTTTATTTAATAGCAAATTATATTCAAGTTTGGCTCATGTACACACTTTATTTTACGCGTGCATATCAACGTGCCGTTCTAACTACATACTGGATGTTAAATTTTAATTAAAAAGTATTAAGAAAGCTTCCTTGTGATTGCGAACCTAGATTCCTGATGTAAATACAGGCATATCTTGTTTTGGTTTTATGTCAATATTTCAGCAGAAACTTAGTATTTACAAGCTAAAGAATGCTTAGCTCTAAACAATGGCTATGTTTTTAAATCGTGAAATATGAACCTATAACACTTTCAATAATATGTTACTAGTCGTACCAATTTTCCCAAAGTCCTTCAATTGAATACCGTGTAGTTTAAAAAGATATATTATTTGTTTAAACTCACAATGTTTGCAAATAATTTCATGTATAGGCCTTTTCAAAAAATCATTTGGTCCGCCCTTCGATTTCGGCATTTAAATACAAATAAACAGTCCTGGTTAACAAACAAACGCGGCAAGTGTTGTTCATCCTAAACACCGTTCATAAAACGGTTCATATTTAGATTACCATGTCATTGTTTACTGTGACACTGCACTAACTGTGTTCGAGTTAATATGTATTCAATGTTTAAGTTATGTATTGTTAGCCAACCGTACGGGTGATAACCGGGAGCGAAGAGTGTTTGTACCTTCATTTGATGAGCGAGTTCAAATCCAGGAAAAGATAACAAGACTTTATGTAAAGGGCTATAGCACAAAAAAGCAAATGCTGCATGATTGAAAAACTAAAACCCGAACACTTTAGTTAATCTGAAAGACGTTTTGAATAGCTCGATGATTGAATTTCGTATAAATAGATATCTACTAGTTATTTAAATCTATTTTCGTGCCTCGAAATTGGGGGTCGACATCACCACTAATCTTTTGAACGTGAGGTATCTTAACTTATATCAGATTAGAGATAGGGTATTTCGCAAAAGTTTTTCTTGGTATAAATTGGTCGCTTTATTCTTTTTTATCTAATTAAAAAAATCAACATAATAGTAAGCAGTTCAGATTGAAGGTAAATAAGTCATATATTATGTTGGTATCGGCAAACTCTCTAGTATAAACTTTAGTTTCTACCAAAGAGACACTCGCTAACTTGTGCTGAAAGTTCTTCCAAGGAGTTTCAATCAACACTCTTTTCTATTCCTCACTAAAGCAATTTAAAAATCGAAACTAACATCATTATTTAACCAAAGGAATGAATTTTGCTTTATTGTTTTAGACCCATTTTGACACTGTTTTCTAAAAAGACATTGATTAGAATGTTTAGCTTTCCTTTTCAACTCTCTTCAATGTATGAAATATAAATAAAATCATAATTTTAATATTTGATCAAATAGTATAGTATGGGTGATAGCATGAGTGTACCGAAGAATGGGTCATGTTTTGCAATAAGTTTTACTTCAACAGGTATCTTTTTTTAGTAGTATTGTCCTGAAAAGGTGCACTATTTCAATGGTCATTTGGAAGGTAGTTTTTAGTATATTTACTACGCAAAACAACATTTAAACCTAGTGTTTTAACACACCAAACCCAGCCAAATAAGATATCAGTCTTAATCATACACCATGTGTGCAATAAATAACATAATACCGAAGTAAAAGGTCAATAAAGAAACATATTCATCTAAATTGAACTATAAAATAAAACAATGAGGATGGAGAATAGGTGCCAGTTAAAATGAAGTTAGAATTCATGGTCGTCAAGTTGGTTACTTATTCCCTATTCCCTATTCGCTATTTACTTTTTTCTATTCCCTATTCCCTTTTCGCCATTTACTTATTCCCTATTCCCTATGCGTCATTTACTTATTCCCTATTCCCTATTCGTCATTTACTACTAGTAATCCCCTATTCCCTATTCGTTATTTACTTATTCCCTATTCCCTATTCGCCATTTACTACTAGTAATTCCCTATTCCTTATTCGTTATTTACTTATTCCCTAATCCCTATTCACCATTTCCCTATTCATCATTTACTTATCATTTGTTTTGTTAGTTTGTTGATTGATTGATTGATTCTATTGATTAATTGATTGATTGATTGATTCTATTGATTAATTGATTGATTGGTGTTTAACACCAACTTAGCAAATTTTCCCGGTAGACTATTGCGTGGGCTGTTGAAATTATGATAATTTCGGAACAAAAATGTTGTTTAAAATAGTAATGCTATGTATAAATAAAACGAATTTCTAAAAAACCCGCTGCTTGTAGAGTGAGCACAAAGTATACACTGTATGGATATATTTGCATTGGTATTTGAAAAATTATCGAAGAAGCAGAAGCTGAAAGGTGGGAAATAAATAAATAGTCTAAAACATGGATATTATTGTATGACTTTTGAAAGTTTGATCTGTACGCCTAATATGCAACATTTCTTAGATCTTCAATCCGAGAAACAATTTGATAAGTACATTGGTAATACTATTAAAGTTGGCTGTAGCAAGATATTAAAAGGTTTGCTTTATGCATTGGCGGACTCAAATAGGGGTTCCAGGGGTTAAACCATTTTACGGTAAAAAAAACAATTTGTGGTTATTAGGCAATTATTAACAAATAACTAAATACCGAAGTTACTGTGAATTTACTTTCTGCATATGCGCATTTCGACAAATTCAAAGTTTAAAAAAGCTTCAGGCATTAAAGAAAAGTTGGAGTTATAAAGTAAAATCCTCTGAAGTTTTTTTTTTTCTGCTGAAACTTTATATATGAGTTTAAATGTAAATGTGTTTGGTAAGAGCCGTGGTCATGGATTTGAAGTATTGAAAAAAAGATGAATAAAGGCCATTTGACTTGAACCATTACACTATAATGTAAGATAAAAAAACATCTACATGTACTAAGACTATAACGGCTGTCAACAAAAATGCAAAAACTTGGATTTTTAATCACTGAACATATAATATTGCCAGGGTAGATGATGTATTGCATGACAATAGGTTTAGAATGACTTTTGACAGGTACTGTCTTCACAGAACTTGAGAAAATGTGTCCCGAAGTTGTGGATCAATGCACAAAAATTTCTTCCCAGACAGTAATTACATTGGAAGATATATAGTCAGATGGAAAAGGATCTAATGGATATTTCTGAATTTGTTAAAAATAAATAAATGACATTTTTTAATTACATGTATTTTATTGTCTTAGATGATATATGTTTTTAACATACATGAGATTTTCAATACAAACAACAGCGCGTGCACTATTTTGTTTTATTTATACTTAGCTTTACAATTAAACGAGTGTTTTTTCCCAAATTTTCATAATTTCAACAGTTCAGCCCATGATCTACCTGAAAAATTTGCTAAAGTTGGTGTTAAACACCAATCAATCAATTAATTAATACAATCAATCAATCAATCAACAAACTAATCAAAGTAAGGATGATATTAAGTAAATGATGAATAGGGAATAGGAAATAAGTAAATAGCGAATAAGGAATAGGGAATAGGGTATCAGCAAATGGCGAATAGGGAATAAGTAATAACTAACGAATAACTAAATACCGAAGTTACTTAGGGTACTTAGAATTTATTTTTCTGCATATGCGCATTTCGACAACTGATGAATAGTGAATAGGAAACAAGTAAATAGCGAATAAGGAATAGGGAATAGGGTATCAGTAAATGGCGAATAGGGAATAGGGGAAAAGTAATAACTAAATACCGAATTTACTTAGGGTACTCAGAATTTATTTTTCTGCATATTCGCATTTCGACAACTGATGTCTCTTCAGTACAGATAAAATCTAAATGTTTGGAAGACCATAGACTGTAAGATGTTCAAAAACTGATTTAGAACAAATAACCAATATCATCTAAATGTCAAGCCAAAATAAGCTAAAGGACAGAGCTTTGCATGAGGGAGATACTCCTTAGTTTTCAACAAAATTTACAAAATGTTAGATATTGCAAGGTTCCAAATAGAATCGGCTTTCGGGTCAGCACCGAAGTACTGACTACTTGGCTGGTGAATACCTTGGGGAACTAACAGTCCACCAGCTGAGGCATCGACCCAGTGGTAACAAATAACTAAATACCGAAGTTACCGTGAATACGCATTTCGACAACTGATGTCTCTTCAGTGCATATAAAATCTAAATGTTTGGAAGGTCATAAACTCAAATATGTTCAAAAACTGATAGAGAACAAATAACCAATATGATCTAAATGTCAAGCTAAAATAAGCTAAGGACAGAGCTTTGCCTTAGGGGGATACTCCTAAGTATTCATCAAAATTTACAAAAATTTAGATATTGCAAGGTTCCAAATAGAATCGGCTTTCGGTTCAGCACCGAAGAACTGCGTACTGGACTGGTAAATACCCTCGGGGACTAACAGTACACCAGCAGGTGGAATCGACTCAGTGGTAAAAAATAACTAAATACCGAAGTTACTGTACATTTTTTTTTTCTGCATTAGCGCATTTCGACAACTAATGTCTCTTCGGTGCAGATAAAATCTAAATGTTTGGAAGACCATAGCAACAAAGATGTTCAAAAAATGATAAAGAACAAATAAACAATTAAATGTCAAGCCAAAATAAGCTTAGGACAGAGCTTTGCATGAGAGAGATACTCCTAAGTTTTCAACAAAATTATAAAAAAAAAATTAAGATATTGCTAGGTTCCAAATAGAATCGGCTTTCGGGTCAGCACCGAAGTACTGACTTATGGGCTGGTGAATACCCTCGGGACTAACAGTCCACCAGCAGAGGCATCGACCACTGGTAACAAATAACTAAATACCGAAGTTACTGTGAATTTATTTTCTGCATATGCGCATTTCGACAACTGATGTCAGTGCAGAGCAAATCTAAATGTTTGGAAGACCTGTTCAAAAACTGATAGAGAACAAATAACCAATATGATCTAAATGTAAAGCCAAAATCAGCTAAGGACAGAGAATAAGTAAATGGCGAGTAGGGAACAGGGATTAAGTAAATAGCGAATAAGGAATAGGGAATAAGTGAATGGCGAATAGGGAGTAGGGAATAAGTAAATGGCGAATAGGGAATAGGAAATAAGTAAATAGCGAATAGGGAATAGGGAATAAGTAGGGAATAAGTAACTAACTCGACGACCGTTTAGATTTAAAAGTTTTAGAACTATGTGTAGAGATTAAATCAAAAATACTTGTGCAAATTGTGTTTAAATTACAATGAAATTTTCGCGGACGAAAAGATTTATTCATTCTTCCATCTTTTAAAAACTAAAACTAAATAACTAAATTTTTATTGAAATAATTTCTTAAATGCTTTCAACTGTATTAATTATGACTGATATCAAATAATTGTGCATGAATCTGTAACATGACACAATTAAACAAGTTTACTCATTTTATGTTTGTACCTTAAAATTACATTTGCACGTAGTCGTCAATAGATCAAGTAGAATATTAGTAGAGAAATTTCAAATAGTGGTAAAATATTCAGAGGCACAATATATAAACATGATACAGGTACACAAAATAACGAATATATTAGTTATATAAACCTTCAAAGGATTTTTTTTATTGTTAAATAAATAAATAAATAATCTTTATTTCAAGAGGATAACCCAATTAGCCGAAACTTATCTTCTCTTCCTGGGGGTCCTCAAATACAAGCATAAATCATAAAATTACATATAATATCTATAGACAGTTTTCCATATACGGTGTATAAAACAATTCAATTGTATTTGATTAAGATTCATATATACTTCTACTTATTCTGGTATTTTGCAATTTATTAGGCATAGCATTTTTCTTTAAACTGTTTAATTGATGTGCAGACTTTCAAATCATGTGGTAAACTGTTCCAAATTTGTGAGCCAGAATATAAAAAAGAATTTTTCAAAGAATTTGTATTTGATTTCGGTTAAGTTAACATGGTGTTACTTTTTGAACGTAAACTATAAGTAGTGTTATCAACAAAATGAAAACTAATCAACAAAATGAAAACTAGATGTTGTCGGAAACGACAGCTATCCCCGCACTCCCTGTTTGACACAGAAAACAGTTGTTATACACCCTTGGCATAATTTTTCTCATTATCTTTGAAATCTACCTATTGATAGTCATTATTGTTACTAAAAGAATTCTAGGATATATAGCTGCTAAGTAGAATTTCAAAAAATAAGTGGTCTTTGAGACTTTCAGGAAATTTACGAAAATTGGAATAAATATTTTTGAAATCCAGTTGATGAAAATGTTTTTCCTAAACTAAATAAACAATTTAAGTATGGTTGCTAGGTAGAATTCCAAAAAATAAGTGGTCTTTGAGACTTTCAGGAAATTTAC
>MJUU01067335.1:85191-126793 GCA_002080025.1 Modiolus philippinarum | reverse complement strand
GAACCAAAATTCCAAAAGCTTATTGCAAATCTATAGACTATTTGCAACAATTCTGCATAAAGATTTGATCCCTAAATCCAAAAATGTAGGAGGAGTTTGCGTCACATGCCACATGTGTCTAATCCACATCTTTTGGTCTTTGTTAAAATTGACATCATGGGGCCTCTTGTTTGCACCAAGACCAATATCAAAAATCCGAAAGCTTATTGCGCATCTACAGACTATATGCAACAATTCTATAACAAAATTAAATCCCTAAATCCATAAATGTAATAGGAGTTTGTGTCACATGCCACATGTGTAAAAATTGACATCATGGGGCCTCTTGTTTGCACCAAGACCAATATCGAAAATCCGAAAGCTTATTGCGCATCTGCACACTATATGCAACAATTCTAAAACAAAATTAAATTCCTAAATCCAAAAATGTAGGAGGAGTTTGAGTCACAAGAAAAGTGTGACGGACGGACGGACGGACAGACGGACGGACGGACAGACGGAGGGTATAACATTATCCCCGAACTTTCTTCGAAAGTGCGGGGATAACTATCATGCAAATACGACGGAACCAATGACTGATATACAAGAATAGCCTTTTGATAACAAATTCTCTTTTCAATATCTAACCAATTTAAAAAAATAAAGAGTAGAGAAGGAGAAGTCCTCAAAACAGCTTCTAATATAACTCTTGCTGATTTTTAAGGAGTCTATTGAGCTGTATTACAATTTCCCCATACTCTAAATAAGGTAATATATAAGCATTGAAATATATTCGTGCATTGGCAAAAATTTACGAATTATTTGATGCAAATTAATTCTATTTGATACTGTCTTTGATACTTTATTGATTTGATCTGTCCATGTTAAATGACTATCAATAAACAGACCAAATATTTTTTTCAGATGTCACTTGCTCAATTCTTTCATTTAATATATAATAAAAATGGAGGTAAGTGCTACTCCTTTTTTGTCTTGATCCGATAATCATTGATTTATATTTCGCAGGATTGGGCTCCATACTATTTTCTGAGCAACATTTTTCTATCACATCAATATCTTTCTGTAGCTTTTTATTTAAATTATCAACATCATAAAATTTTACATGTAAAGTAGAATCATCTGCATATAATTCCAAAGAAGAATTTTTTTATATTCAAAGACAAATCATTGACATATAATACAATGTATATATAACAAAGGTCCCAAAATTGATACCTGTGGTACACAGGATTTATCGCACGTCTCATTAGATATAGAACGACCAATTGTAATTTTTTGTGACCTCTCTGTCAAATACGATTTGAACCATTCAAGAATAGTTTGTGACATATTATATATTTCCAATTTTTCTGGTAAGATAGCATGATTAACTAAATCAATCGCCTTTTATAAGTCTAAAAATAATGCCCCATGAATGTAACCATTGCCAATGTAAGTAAGGCATTCATCCGTTAGTTTTGTAAATGCAGAAGCACATGAATTCCTTGGTCTAAACCCAGACTGCGAACTATGAAACAGATCATTTTTATGCAAGTTTTCGTACAAAGTTTCACTAACATGACGTTCAATAATCTTGGAGAGAGAGGACAGTACTGCAACAATATTGTTGTTCTTCACATTATTAGATTCAGATTAGGGCTTTTAATTATAAGGGCATTTGATATTTGGTACATGAAAAGATCACTCCAAAGCAACCTACGTGTCACATACAATGGTTGATGACTTTAGACATCGACCTTTGACCTTTAGGTCACATTCTTGCCTCGGAGCCAACAGAGACCGATACCATTCCACTGATAATTTGTTTCCATATAAATCAAAATATCATATCTGTTTTCATTTTTCAAGCCGGGGGAAATTGCACTACAAGGGAAATATGTTGTACTTTTTTGCTATTTCGTCATGCAAAAGTTGTAAACTGGTTGTTAAACCACAGAAATGCTCGGCATTATTTGCCTTGTGAAAATGCTTTTGTTTCGACAATATCTGACTACACTGGAAAATAACACATGCACAAAAAGTTTGAAAAAATAGGTATATATTATATAATCTAATATAACCGATATACAAATACGCCATTTTAATATTTACATTTTCGGTAAAGATTCTTATAATTAACCTTGGTAGAACGACTCCCTCCTTTACAGACACATACATGACGCAATAGGCTTTTTGTGAAAGTATGCTCCGGATGATATTAATGGTTACAGAATACTGTAATGAAAGGAAATTTCCTTCCTGAGAATAATAAAATATTATCAATTTTCTTGTTTCAGATTTACATATTATTGTTAAAAGTACATCTCAATATTGATATACTAGGTGGAATCGGAGGTTGATCTCTAAAAAGGGCTAACTCCGTTTGAATGTAAAGTAAGTGAGAACCGAACCATCAGTCAAAAAAGAACAATCCAATGACAATGAGGACACCGGAAAAACAAAGAAAGAAAGACATAACATGAGCAAAACGAAGACACACACATTACCAAAAATGAACAACACGAACCAAACAAAAAACATGGGTGAGATCAGGTGCACCAGTAGAGTAAGCATCTCCTGCTTCTTATAAGACTCCCGTCGTGTTGTACATGTCAACTCCGGTAGTAGAGTAAATCCGGTAGAGGAAAACAAACTTTAGTGGCAGAGAGAAAGATATGTTGTCATCTGGAAAACAGATATTCCATAGGGGTCCACAAGATCGCGATATCGACCGTAAAACTTCTGTAGTGATGACTTCAAGTTATGGGTAACATGCCCGTCTAACATAATTTTTTTTCGAAGGATTGTGATTCTTGACTCTACGGGATAGCTTTTCGACAATGGCATTTCGTTCTTGTCTCAGCATGTTTTTTTCTGAATTTCATCCTTATTTACACGTCCCAACAATAGGGAAATGATTGGCTTATCTGTTTTATCTGTTATGGAAATTGTTCTGTCATACACAAATACGAGAAAACGGCAATATGATTTGTACGTCATACTGTATCAAAGGGGATTCACATACTTCTATACTTGTGTCATCAGACCGTTACAAAGCACTTTCGTGTTGACGCACAATGCTATGAACCTTTTCTATTAAATAAAGGAAATATCTATTGTATAAATAGGACATATTTTTTACTTACCTTATCACCATTTTCCTTTATTTGAACCACTGTTTTTTACTGATTTTATTCCTTGCTGGCTTAATGAAGTAGTGCCTGTACCAAAACTGATTCCTTTATCGTATAACATCTGAAAAAAAAAACATTCAAATAGACATAAATATGCCACATTTTAACCTTGAATATGCATTAGATTTGTAATTAGGGCCTAGTCACGCATTTTTCTAACATTTAAAAATCTATTTATTGACTGAATATCCTATTATTCTACATATGCACACATGTGTATAATCTTTCTTAATGGCATAAAACGTCTTGATTTTTCATATGATTGTGAGCAACAATGATAATACACTGTACAGGAAAATCAGATTGTGTTATTGTATGAAAAAAAAAATGCTGGATAATCTTAATTTGAAATACGACATGTATTTCAATTTATAATAAAGAATTTCTGACTACGTTTGTAGATGTTTGATAAATAGCATACTTTCCAAATTATTGATTTTGCCTTTAACTTTACCTTATGCCCCCTCCCCTAGAAAAAGGCAGATTATATGAAACGCCATATAACTTGCTTATTTTCTGAGGTCTGACTTGTTGTGATGGAAGATTACCTATAGTCATTTACTTTTGTGTTATTACTTGTCTATGTACCTTTATGACGTAGCCTGACCTCTAGGTCGTGTGGTGATATCTTGTAAATGTTATGCGATGATATCTTGCGTTATATTGTTTTATCTTTATATCATTTGATCTGCTCTTTAGATCGCATTACTTTGTCTTTACGTTGTTTTATATTTACATGGTATGATATACAGTTGTATGTTATGTGGTGATATCTTTATATACTGTTTATAAGATTTGACATGGTCTGAACATCGCATTGATTGGTTTCTACGTTATGTGTATTTATCTTTATATGATTTCGTCTGGTCTGTACATTTTATTTGTTTGTCTTTACGTTATATGTTATGTGGCTTTATATGATGCGGTGTTGTCTTTGCTTTATAAAATAACGACAATAGAATATCGAAGGAACAAGGGAAGTGATGATCATAAAAATCAAAGTCAAAAGACATCGCAAAAATTGCAACAGAGAAAAACAAAGACGTGAAACAGCTACAATGCACGGATAAAAGAGATGACGTTAAGAACTAAGGTATTCAAAGTGTAAAATCCCATGACAACCGGGAGTGACATCAGGTGCTCCGGAATGGTCAGCATGTCCTGCTCCGTTACCGGCACCCGTCACACTATCAGTAAGTCAATCCAGGGTTGATTCAAAACTGGTTATATCTTGTTTATGTTATGTGATGTTATTATACTTTATGCAAATTTCTTTTATTATCCATTAATTTCATTGGATAAGCTGCATTTGTTAACTTCGAGTAATCTTTCGTTAGCCCCGCCCATCCATAGTAACCGGGTGTTAATGTCTAAAATTAACACCCGCACAGCCCGAATGTTGCCTATCTTGAAAATTAACATCCTCTCAGCCCGAAGTTTGCCGATCTTGAAAGTTAACACCCGCTCCGACCGAAGTTTACCGATTATTACTTCCACTTGACAAAGAGTATAAAAGCAAACCATGTGACATTTTCAATGTTCTTGTTCTAGTTATTGCTTTTAATGCTTTTGCAACTCGGCATTCAGTATAATAAAAATCATATTGCCCTTGGATGAGGATGTTAGGGCGATTAACACACTTGGTGAAAAAATTATCACCCTCCACTTCGTGTCGGGTGATAATATTGTACCTCTTGTGTTAATCTACCCTAACATCTTCATTCAAGGGCAATATGTTTATAATATCTGAGGCGACGTGGTGTTAATCCTATGCTGCGTTCACATTGCACCAATTAAAGATGATACCTCTTGTTTTTTTTTTCTTATGTCCATCTTTTTCTGATTTTATATCCGATTCAAACATTCAAATACGAAAGTAAAAACTTTCATGCAGGACTTGTATCATTATAACAGCCTGTCGTGGTTTTAGTAATAGTTATCACACAAGGACACAAGGACGAGGTGTGTCTGTATAAGGTCACCCCGACGGCCAGAGTATGGACGGGGTGAGATTAATAGCTTCTTACCTGAGAGCAGATCAAAGATCGGGGTATCTTTCATGAATGTAAGAAATTCTGTCTTTTTTTTTCGATTGGAGCGCAGCGAAAGGTGAGAAAAAGACAAAGAATTTCTTACATGAGTGAGAGATAATTCGATCTTTGATTTTGGTCGGATGTAAGTAAAATACAACAAACATCTGGAAACCTATACTGAGCGAGTAACGTCGTCTTCATTTGAGTGTAGCTTACATTGTGACGTCAGGTGTTTTATGACGTTTAGTCATGGTTACGATTATTGTATCACAAAATTAGACACTTATGGTTGGTCATTTAACCATAGGAGACGAGGTCACGTGCATCGATCTCACATGGGTCGTCTCACACTGTAAACCATCATTTACGGAAGAATATATAGGCACAACAAGTCTAAGTGTGCCAAAGTATGGACAGGGCGAGCTTAAACAGACACACCAACTCCGAGTGTGATAAATAATTTACATCCCAGCTCTTATATAAGTGTAGGAACATCGATACATATTCTTAAAAATTATTTTCGTGCTTATAATGTCATGAAATAAATATTTCATACTAATAAATTGGACACTTGTTGTTGGTCATTTACCCATGGGAGACGAGGTCACGTGCATCGATCTCACATGGATCGTAACAACAATTAGTCAGCACTTCATAAGCATCATTTATGTCTAATATGGTTCAAATCCATTGAGTGGTTCTCAAGTCCAAAGACATGGCAAAAACGGTAACTGATAAAAACAAAGACAAAACAAGGACGTGGGACAGCTACAATGCACGGAAACAAAAAGATAACATTAAGAACTAAGGCACTCATAGTGTGAACTCCCATGAAAACCGGGAGTGACATCCGGAAGGGTAAGCATGTCCTGCCCCAATAACGACACCCGTCACAAATGAACAAAATGAAATAGCCATAGGTGCGATCAGGTGCACCGGTAGAGTAACCATCTCCAGCTTTTTATAAGACAACCGCTGTGTTGACCATGTCCGGTAGTAAAGTCAAACACGGTACAGGAAAAAACAAACTTCAGTGAAAGATCTGTTGTCGTCTGGGAAACATATTTCTCATAGCGGTCCACAACATCGTGGTTTCGACCATGAAACTTTTTAGTGATGACTTCAAGTTATGGGTAACATGCCCTTGCTTAAATAGCATAATTGTTAGCAACCGAGCTCTATCAAGGTAGTCACTGTTTTGAGTAGCGAATGAGTTGGGAGATGTTATCTGCATATGGCGGTGCTTTTAAAATGTTGCTACAAAGAAAAGGGAAGTTGACTAAGTTGTCATACAGCCCAGTTTGTAGTGTACCTGCTGTCAATTTCAAGATGAAGGTCTTTGAAAAGAGACCGATATGGAACTATCTGTAGTATCCTTAATTACGAGCTCCTCTAAATGGGGAGACATATTGTTTTTGTCTCTCCCATCTGTCGGCATTCCGTCCGATTATTGAAAAATTATCAAAATCAGAAATTATTGAAAACAATAATTTCTGATTTGATACATCAATGTTTCTGCACTAAAAACGGAGAACGCAGATACACTTACTTAGTAGTAGGAAAAGACAAAACATATTTTGTAAAGAACCACACTGAGTCAAACAAGAAGTACACGGAAAATGACGTAATCAAGATGTTGGAATTTTTAATAGATAATATTTTTGTCGAATTTGGAGGTCGCGTTTTTCAACAGACAATCGGGATTCCCATGGGAACTAACTGCGCGCCGCTTTTAGCTGATCTCTTTCTTTTCTCGTATGAGGCCAAGTTTTTACAAGGGCTGACACAGAAAAAACAAAAAACATTTAGCCCAGTCCTTTAATTTCAGCTTCCGCTACATAGACGATGTACTTTCTCTTAATAATCCAAAATTCAAGGAATATTTACACCAGATCTATCCATATGAGCTTGAAATTAAAGACACTACTGACACACCTACTTCAGCTTCGTACTTAGATCTGTTTTTATACATTGATGAAGATGGACGTTTGAAATCTAAGCTATATGACAAACGTGATGATTTTAACTTCCCAATTGTGAATTTTCCCTTTCTGAGCAGCAATATACCTACCTCTCCAGCCTATGGAGTGTACATTTCACAGTTGATTCGTTACTGTCGCGCATGTGGTTTATACAGTGATTTTTTGAATAGAGCAAAAACACTGTCTCAAAAGTTGCTTAGTCAGGGATTTGTTCAGCCTTTGTTGCTTTCATCCCTTCGGAAATTTTATGGCCGTCACCATGATATCATTGACAGATATGACGTGTCTGTGTCCCAAATGAAAATGGACATTTTCAGCTAGATTTCACGTCTTCACGGATTTGACATAACCGGTTTTGACTCAACCCCGGATTGACTCACTGATAGTGTGACGGGTGCCGCTAGCGGAGCAGGACATGCTTACCCATCCGGAGCACCTGAGATCACTCCCGATTTTTATGGGAGGTTACACTGTCAGTACTTTAGTTTTTCGTGTTGTCTTGTACATCATACTGTTAAATTTTAGCTTTGTCTTGATGAGTGATGTTTGTGATACCGATTTGTCCTTGTGATTGTTTGAATACTATAGAGATTTACGAAAGCTTTTTAAAATTTTACCATGGTACTGTTTGAGGGTTAGAGAAGTAACATGCACCATGGTCTTAAATTGGTTTTGTCTGAGGGTTAGAAAATGGCATTTACCAATCCGCTACCAAACAGATCTTTCAAAACAATATATTCATCATTGATAGTGTGACGGGTGTCGCTAGCGGGGCAGGACATGCTTACCCTTCCGGAGCACATGATGTCACTCCCGGTTTTCATGGGAGTTCACACTATGAGTGCCTTAGTTTTTGGTGTCGTCTTTTTATTTCCGTGCATTGTACCTGTCTCACGTCCTTGTTTTGTCTTTGTTTTTCTCTGTTGCCGTTTTTGCCATGTCTTTGGATTTCGATTTTTGTGGTCTTCGCTTCCCTTGTTCCTTTGGTATTCTACTGCCGTTGTCCGTCCGTTCGTCAGTCTATCCGTCAGAAAATTTGTGGACGCTAATTATCCTACATCTTTCATCGGATGTGAACCAAACTTGATTAAAATGGTTGTTGACCATCATGCTTAGTTGTTCATATCGTCTCACCGGATTTATCGGCTAATTTTTGTGGGAGTTATGCCCCCTTTTGACTTAGAATTAGCAAAATTGAGTTTGTGGACAGCAATTCTCCTACATCATCCATTTGATTTCAATCAAAGGTCACAGGACTGTTGACCACATTGTCTTGCCAATTTTTGTTGGAGTTATGCTCTTTTTTTGGCAGGGAATTTTGAATTTTGAATTTTAATTCTCCCGCATCTTTCATTGGTTTTAATCAGATTTACTCATATCCAAATGCAAGGTAAAAAACGACAATAAAGACATTATTCCATTGCTACGTTTTACAACGTGTTTGTATAGAATTTGTCTCATGTGCATTTACTACATATCCTTCCATTATTTATTTCATAGTAAGAGATCAAAGCAGGCAAAATCATAACACCAAGGACACACAAGGCAGCTTCAAATGACTGAAACAAAGCAGACAGAGCGTTAGGACTAAAATCAAGTCAAGCACATTATAGTATAAAGGAAAAACAAGACAGAATCATAGTATGAAGAACAAACCAAGCAGAATCGTAGAACTAAAAGCAAACTAAGCACAGCATAGCATGAATCAAAAATAAACCAGTTAACCACTCTACCGACTGTTGTATTTTTTGATGTTCACCATAGTTTGAATTGAAAGACAGACCCGCTAGAATCATAGGATTAAGAACAAACCCGATAGAATCAAGGGACTAAGAACAAGCCATTTTCACAATATTTTGAATTAAGAAAAAAAACAGACCCAGCAGTATCACAGAATTAAGAACAAACCTGATAGAATCATAAGGACTTAGAACAAACCAGGAAAAATCATGCGATGCACACCATAGTTTGAAGATCAAAAGAAACAGAAGCACAGGAATTCTAGTAAAAAACAACAAACCTGGCAGAGCTACAGAACATATAATCATAGTATTATGAACAAACCTCACAGAACCAAAGATTTCAGAATAAACCAAGTAAAAATCAATCCTTTTGTTTAAAGTTTAAATTGTTATCCGAAACTGATAACCATTAAAAATATTGGGTTTCATACAGTTTAATTTGTAACATGAAAGATAAACCATTTAAATTGGATTGTATTCTCTAGATTAAAAGCTTTTTGAAACTTTACGTTTCTGACAGGTGCTGCTTTTTTCTCCCCCTTTTTAGTACCGGTCTAAAAAGTGGAGCTTTTCCATCTATTTGCGTAGGTCGTCGTCCGTCAACAATTTCAAAAATCTTCGCATCTGAAATTGCTGGACCCATTGTAACCAAACCTAAACAGTTTGCAAATTTAATATTACATGTATTTCCGCATAGTCGCAGGTCTAACAACTTATCCGCTAGTACTAAATATAAAATAAAGAAGTTAATTGCTGTATTTCATAATTAACTCAAAAACCCTTATAGATAAGAAAGTAAGTGAGAACTGAACCGTCAGTCAAAAACGAACAGTCCAAGGGCAATGTCAACGTCGGGAAAAACAAAGAAACGAAGACATAACATGAGCACGGCACAGAAAAAAATGAAGACAAACACATATACAAAAATGAACAACACAGATACAATAAAAAAAATAATGGTTGAGATTATGTGCACCGGTAGTATAGTAAAAAATAACCAGCATGAGTTACTCGCTCTGCAAATTTTGAAGAAATCGGGAAACTGTGCCCCTTTTCCGTAAAAGTTTCAATTTTTGGTTTAGTTTTCGTTTTGTTTATAAAAACAGTATAACATAGAGGTTTTGAGTTTTCATGATTGTTATGTTTTTTTAAGCCTTATTGTAAATACATGCACATATGCGCCAAATGTGATGGTCACCATCCGGCGCGCTACTGTAGAAGCCCAAACGCTCGTTTTGGTCAGGTTAGCACTGTTGCAAGTAATTTCAATCATAATTTTCGTGACCAAAACAGAACAAATAAATCCGCAGGTCAGGGGGTTCTGGAAAAGCAAGACAACATCTTCGGAAATGAACTGAGAAAACTTGGCAGTACGCCAATAAACGTCGCCGTCTTGAAAAAGTTTTTAACTGACTATCCAAACAAAAAAGATGCACAAATTTTAGCTGAAGAGTTCGAATTTGGATTCAAAGTTAATTATGACGGCCCACGAATACCAATTGACTGTAAAAACTTGAAATCCGCAAAAACAGCACCATTTCATACGAGTTACACTTGACATAAAAGAAGATGTGGCTGGCTTTCCTTAAAAAATTTAATGGTACATGTAGATTTGATCAAAACACTTGGCTGTCAAATAATCAGTTGAATTTATATACAGATAGTGCGTGAAACTCTGAGTTTGGGTCTGGGTTTATTTTTCGGGTCGATGGACCTTCTTTCAATGGCCGAAATCATGGAACGGAAGTGATACTATGAGAGACATTACATTTTTTAGAACTGGTCCCTATAGTTCTTTCAGTACATTTATTCAAACTGGACCTTTCATTAAAAAAGATCATGTTCCACGCAGATAACATGGCTCTAGTAACAATCATCAATAAGAAATCGTCTAAATCAAAACGGGTTATGCATTTAGTTCGACATTTAGTCTTACATACTATGCTTTTCGATATGCAAATTAAAGCTTGTCATGTCGAAGATCGTACTAATTGCATCGCCGATGCTATCCCTCGCAAACAGTAGAACAGACTCAAGACCCTGGCTCCCGAAGCAGATCCAACACCATTAGAAATTCCACCAGATTTCCTGCAACTGATCTCAGATCTGAAATTGACAGACTCGTAGATGTATCATTGTCTGAAAATACTCAAGAAACCTATAGTAAAGGGGTTCATTGCTTCGAAGATTTCAGAAAACAATACGGCCTAGACGCTGTGTGGCCACCACCACTATCACAAGTTACAACTTTTATCGCCTTTCTCTCTTTGTGTAAAAAATCACATAGTACCGCATGTACATATGTCTCAGCTATTAATTTCAAGTGTAAAATCCTTCAATTCGGCGACTTTTCTGACAATTTCCTGGTTCGCAAATTGCTAGAGGGTATGCGTCGCACAAATAAACAGAAGGACAAACGCTTGCCTATATCACACGAGCTCTAAATCAATATTATTAATGTTTTGCCACTCGTTTGTTCCTGTAATTTCGAAAAAGCTCTGTTCTCATCGGCCTTTTCCTTAGCATTCTACGGATTTTTAAGGGTTGGGGAAATAGCTGTCAATAAAAGATGCCAGCTTAAACAAGTGATTACGATCGACAATATTAAGTTATACTCGGAAATGGGGGAAGATAAATTAAACCTTCTTATTGCATATTCCAAACTGACCAACTCGGGAAAGGTATTCTCAGTGCTTATAAATGCGGATAAAAGTACAATTTGTCCCATCTTCCTATTAAAAAATCATTTAGTCATGCGCCCAAAAATTTCAGGGCCTCTTTACTGTCACTTTGGGGGAGAACCAATAACAAGGCTTCAATTCGCGGCCGTCTTAAATAAAGCTTTAAATTTTTTGGGAATAGAGTCTACACACATTCGGACACATTCTTTTCCAATTGGGGCAGCTTCAAGCCATTACGAAAAGGGTACACCTAAAAAATCCAGCGTCTAGGCCGTTGGAGTTCAGATTCCTTCAAGCGATACATTCGCTGAAACTTCATATACTTTGTAAATATTTTTCTGTTGTATACCTTATAAACTTTATTATTATGTGTATTATATGTACTTATGTCATAGATTTTACAAATGAGAACTTAGTGTGGGTAGTTGTTTCGTCTATAGTGAAATATGCCTTCACTCACGCACGGAACAGTGTTGATGGCCCCAACTTGGGAAGGCAGAGACATAACATGAGGATATGGTAGCAGGGCAAACGGGGCATGAAATTGTCTGAATTACCTTCAAGAGTAAGGTTTTTATTAAATTTTGAATCCCGCCCGGATATTTTAATAATTCATTGTGGCGGTAATGACATAGGTCAGAAAACCCTCCACAATCTAAGAGGTCTTATAAGGGACACCAAAAATATAATTAATAATATGCTGCCTAACACCAAAATTATCTGGTCCCAGATTCTTCCCAGGATATCATGTAGATTTAGTAAGGACATTAAAGCTATGAATATGGCAGCAGCCAGGATCAATAGTGATGCCGCCTCATTAATCTGTTCTTCTTTTGGTTCTTACATAAAATACCCTGAAATAGCCTGGTATGAATATGGTATGTTCAAGAACGACGGCGTTCATCTGTCCAACTTAGGAAACAATATATTTCTGCATCACATACAGACAGCTCTTCAAAATGAAATACCAAGCTATAATTACTGGGAATAAAGAAAATATTATTATTTCCTTGGGAATGTACGGCCACGGATCCTCTGTGTCGCATCCTACCGTTTTGGCGGTGATCCCAACCCGCCTTTTATGCATACTATGCGGTTTTGGATCATATGGCCAATAGTTAGCGACACAACATATAAGTTAGGAGATATTATGTGTTAATGCCGTGAAAGTGTACTGCAGAAAGGACTTTTCGAGTTTAACGGTACGGAGTCTCTGTTTCCCAGGGCCAGTATTCGTAAATCAAACGCGTTAATAATTTATACGTTTCATATGTTGGCAACCTAGGAATCAGTTAAGTTCTTATACGTCGGCAGGTCAGGAAATATAATTTTATAAGTATTACTATAGCTTCACGAGGGGCTTGCCATTTAAGTTTTCATATGTCGGCAGCCCTGGAACAAATAATTTCATAAGTTATAAGTATAGCTTCATGAGGGGCTTGCCATTTAAGTTTTCATATGTCGGCAGCCCCGGATACATAATTTCATAAGTTATAAGTATACCCTCAGAAAGGGCTTGCCATTTTTAGTTTTCATATGTCGGCAGCCCAGTAAATATAATTCATAAGTTTTAAGTATAGCATCATTGGTGGGCTTGCCATTTGAAGTTTTCCAATGTTCGGCAGCCCAATTAAATAAGTTTTAAAATGGATTACTGTCAACTTTATAAGTAGATTACTGATAAGTCTATAAGTTCATTTTGGCTGGCCTGCCGATTTTCCTTTTTTGTCTTAAAGTGGATCGTGGCCGTACAAAAATGTACAATTGCCAATACACTCATAATAATAGATGTATAGTTGCTAGTACATGATACTTACCATGTAAAATATAATAAAATTTTGTATTATAATGTATATAGTTTATTATTTTGTTCAAGATATCTAAGATAAACCCAAACGAAGTTATTAGATCCGTACCCAAATGTGCGATACAGGTTCATGTGAGTAACTGGTTTATATCCCTATAACTCTGTAGAATATGACACCATACAGGCCTGTGTAAAAAAGTCGATTTCTTTCTAACATGACTTTGGAAATGTGATCTACGGAAACTTCGGTATTTTGTTATTTAGAATTAGACAAACATATCCTTTGAACACAGTTTTGTCATTGAATTATGTTAATCAGTATTTGAAATTTCAGAAACTAAACAGTGCTCAAACACAACTAACGTCATTTGATAGAAAATTGTATTCAAGTTTGACTCATGGTAAAGACTTATTTTCCTCCTACAACATCGATTTATAAAATAAATGAATTGCTTATATGTTGTGGTTGTCAGTTGTTGCTCTTTTTTTCGGGCAACGAATGACAGCAGTAGTCAGAACTCTCTGCCGGTTAATTTTATGCCTGTTGATCCCGTATTCATGAGTGAGAAGCATGGTTGTAGCATTATCCGACACCTACAAGTAGCAATGAATTCCGCTCAAACTGGTACTAGGGGCAGTCTTGAACTTGCTTTGAGGTATGAGCAAAGTTCATTGTTGAAGTCCTCATGGTGACTTCGAGATGAAGAACAACAATAAAGGCGTTCTTCCATTGCTTTAATTTGCCATGTTTTGTAGAGACTTTGTTTGGTGTGCATTTACTCCATATCCTTTCATTGTTTGTTAAAGACCAGAGTTTGTCTGTCCTGCAGTTCTAAAGTCCTTGAGTCCGTCATAAGATTCCCTGTAAGAGAGGTGTACAATGTATGCTCTATATAAATTCCAGTTATTGTGAACTTGTTCTAGAGAGAATTTTTGATATGAAATCACTATGATAATTTTTTGTCAATTATATTGTTTACATTTTCAAAATGCTACTCTGAACACCTGTTGATTATTATTTCATTATTTTATAATGCCAACTTTTCTTGCCATTGACTCGATGAGTGCCCTGTTGTTGTTAATATATTGTCGTTGTCTTCTGTTAGTCTTTTTATCGGGCAATGGATGACAGTAGTTGTAAAAACACTTTTGCCAGTTTATTTTTATGTTTGTTGACGATCCAGCATTCATGAGTGCGAAAGCATGGAATGTAGCAGTACTCGACATATAGCAATAAATTCCGACAAGCCAGTGCTAGGGGGCCGTCTTGAACGTGCTATTAGGTATGAGCAAAACTCATTTCGAAGGCCTCATGGTGACTTCAATATAAAGAACATTATTAAGAGTATCATTCTATTGCTTGGTTGTGAAGAATTTGTTTCATTCTCAATTAAACCCATATTATTGAAATGAGTATCATAAATACTACTTAATTCTTATATCGGGGTATACTTTTTGGTCTTTTCTGTTTGATTATCGTTTGTTAAAAATATCGTACATTGATTAATGAAACAATCAGATGAGAAAATGTCGATTTGTTATTTCGAGATACAAAATTTAAAAAAAAAAATACCGAAGTTGCATAAAAAAACAGTAAATTTCGTTATGCTGTACACATGGTTCAAGGAGTAACCTCTCATCAACTGCATTAAAATCAAATAATATGGAAAGCCATAATCCAAAAGTAGTCCAAAAAGTACTTATTTCCAAAAAATGAACTTCGAAAATGCTATTCATCGAAGATTAAATCTGAATCAAGATACGTAAAAGTAAACACTGACTCTCATGTGAAGACTTGTTTTTCGTTTTATGTGCAAAACACATTCATTATCACAAGCTTAAAAAATGCCTACCTCAAATCATTTCCTACATTGTTGAATAACAAAATACCGAAGTGACTGTGAATTTATTTTCTAAAATTTTATTGAAATCATTTTATCGATCGATATTCTCAATAAATGGTTACAAGTCGTACCAAGATTTTTACCGTCTCCGACATTGATTAACGTGTAGTTCACAAAATATAGTGTTAGCTAAAACTAACAATGTTTGCAAATAATTTCATTGAGAGAACACTTAAGCAAAATCTGCTTGATTATTTAAATAGTTAATTTACCAAAATACTTGAGTAAATCTATAAATAGGAGTAATAAGCGTCCGTTGACGTGTAAATATATTGTCAATATGAAGTTTTCCGATAACCCCAAAGAGAATAAACTCAAAGTGTTCCGTCGTCCTTCAGTTCTTTTTGATGAAATTAATATAAACAGATTTGACTGCGACATAATAGTGAAAAAGAAAAAATAATCAATGTAAATATTTGGATTTTGTTGCTATTAAGAAACTTTCTGGTATATACATGTTGTGTTACTCCAAGACAGCCTTCAAATAAAAAAAAAATATTTTTTTCATTTCGAACCCAATCCGAAATCGAAACCCAAACTATAAGTTTACGAATAAATGTTACTTTGTTCTTCAATTCAAATTTTAAATTTAAAACAACTTTATTGGACATGGCATATATATATATATATATATATATAGTGGTACAAAGTGTGAATCGTAATCCAGGTACATTCATAAGCAACAGCATACAAGACAGATATACAAGGAAAATATAGAAATAAAAAGTGCATCCAACATGTCGAAGTATGTCTAATATATTCAACATCTGGGGAAGGAGAATAACTCGCTTCTGGTGAACATTTCATTTAATAATGTGCAAACCTTGGTTTCTTGTAAGTTTTGTGGGTTTAGAAGTACATGTATTTAAATAAATGCTTCATCAGATAAACTTGTGTTTTTACTTTAAACATTAGCATATCTTCCCCTGATTTCCTTGAAATATTTCCATCCCAAAGTAAAATGCATTCAGTTTCAACGAAGTGTTTGCAGTATTCGTAGAATTTTTGATCAGCAGGAACGGGTGGTCGGTTATACCTTCCTATTTCGATTTTCAATGAATGTGCACTCATCTTAAGTTTTGATGAGTTGGAACGAAACTTTCTGTTCAAATTGAATATAAGAAACTTCTGGAGTTCAAAACCAAGACAAATTTTACTGTAAAATTGAAGTTTCCTTACTTCGGCTACCTAAATATGTAATAATATTTCATTCTTTTTAAAAGCAAATTCTTAGCTTTCCCATTGAATTCTATACACTGGAATTATTGATGTATGAGATATAAAATAAACATCATATTTCTAATGCACTATAACAAAATACATTGTCGTCATTCAATTCTGTTACTCCTGAATATCAATAATTTATTAATTATGTATTGCATTTTAATGAAAACAGAAAGTGACCTAAACCTTCAACTTCCTGAAAAGACACGACAAAGTGAAGGGCTAAGCTAAAGATGTCAAGAGCTACAATCTAGATAGATTAAGCGAAAATTAGAAATGTACAATCAACTCTAATGATTTGTATTGGTAAGGTGAGCTACATAGGTAGAATATTTGATTTCGAATGCCAACAGCGATGAAAATCATCTTTTAAAACCTGTTAGCATCGAATAATCCTGTAGGATTAAAGATGATTTTCATTTACTGTTGGCATTTCTCATCTAACAAATACATTATCATTCATATCATAAAAAGCTGTGTGCAATACTATTATCTATGATTACCTTCAATGGATGCTATAAAAACCTTTCACCCATAACATCTTCATAATGATTGTTTTAAGTTTACAAAACCCATGGGAGGCCAGTTCAACTAACTTCTTCTCCTATCTGCTATTAAAACCTAAAATGACTAAAGGCCCTGTAACACTATAAAGTTATATCCAACGTATGCCAACGTTCGCGAATATTCGTAAGAACGTTGGTACAGGCCGACGAAATTGAAGAAATTCTCTTGTTGGATGCATTCATAACGTCAGGCTAATGAAATGTTTGTGAGTGACTTCGTCCCTCTTATAATTATACTATAACTAATCCTAGATTCTGATTATCGCAAAATATTCAACGAATGATCGAATAACGCAGTAATTCACGAATGCGCGCAGCGCATGAGTGAATTACAGCGTTTTTCGATCNGATAATCAGAATCTAGGATTAGTTATTGTTTTTATTATATAGATCAGTTCTTGCATATTTAATGGTTTAAATTAAGATTCTTTTCATGAACTACGTTTTCGATGTTAATCCGCTGAGACGTTTACTTAACAACGACGTTGACAACGTTTATTGTGACGTCACTTCCTAGAGTGAAATTATTGAAAATAATTTCACAGTTAATTATCACTTTTAATTCACTGAGAAATTTCAATCTTTCACTGCAATCTATATAATAAATGGCCTTTAAAGCGTCGTCATACACTGTTACGAGTTTTGTGAGCGTTGCAGACAAGATCTAAATAAGTTTTCCTCGCGTTGTAGGTCGATTCCACCCAATCATGACAGCATATTTCCTAATATGCAAACTATATTAGAATTATACTAGCGTACTTGACGTATACCAAACGCATCCATAACGGCCTTCTAGCATTTAGAGAACGTCCGAATAGCGTTTTGACGATCTTTCGTCGCATCAGTTGGGAATTCTTCATCCCAGTGTAATTTGCAATGGTAGAAATGGATAGAAATGCCACCAAAAAATACGACGAATTTGCAGGAAGAATAGGTCCTCAAAATCACAAAGTTTATTTTCAAAAAATTTATTTCAGTCTGATGCATAGCAGAAGAAAGCTGGAATGTTTTCTTAATATTCATACAATACATTTTAGAAATAATAACGATATTGTCACATATTTGGTCTAAAATTGAATCAGGACTGCAAATTTAGCAGCTAGAAATAATTTTTGGGGTCATGATATCAGAGAAATATTTCTTTTTTTTTTTTAAATTAGCCAGTGAAACATTTAAAACTGCCAAGAAAAAAGGGAGTGCTGTACAAATACTCTCACTCAAAAAATTGGATTGTTTTTATTTACTTTTCTCATTATTTTTTGGTGAACTATTTCAATATGAGCAAAGGAAGATAACTGGTAAATTTTGAACATTTTTTCACATTTGGGAAAATATCAGTTGATCCAACAAAGTTTTTGATCAATGAGATGCTTTGATTATCTCTAGTAAAAAAGTATATCATACTCAAGTAAAAAGGTTTTACTGAATTTCACAGAGCTATTTCCCTTAAGTTTTTGGTACCCCATTTAACCCTATATATATAAATTAATAAAATCCCTGAGGATCGAACAATTATTGTTGTGAATGAATCTGAAGCCGGAGTTACACCATGAACCTGTATGTAGTATGTTGTACTCTAAATTAGTTTTGTGTGTTTTGGCATTATACAGATAGTATACTAACAAAACAATTGTATGTTTGATACCAGAAAGTATCCTGTAGTTTCTGGTGAAAAAGAAAAACTTTGAGTAGCAGAGTTAGTGTGTAGCTTAAAACTATTAACGAATATATCAACTCAAAATGACATTGCAAAGCAAACAAAAAAGATCATTAGTTTTCGCCTACGCGCAATTGATAAGATTGTGTATGAAAGTCAACCTTAAGATGGTCATAGTGTGAGAATCAAACATATTTATTGTGATAAATTCAGAGTTTATTCTATGGAAGCGTATTAGAGCCACACAAACTTTTTTTTATTATTTTGCGTTATAACGCAAAGGTTTGCGTTATTCACAGTGACTTCGGTATTTAGTTATTTGTTACCACTGGGTCGATGCCATTGCTGGTGGACTGTAAGTCCCCGAGGGTATTCACCACTCCAGTAGTCAGTACTTTGGTGCTGACCCGAAAGCCGAATATTTTTGAAACCTTCCAATATCTAAAATTTTGTAAATTTTATTGAAAACTAAGGAGTATCTCCCTCATGCATAGCTCTGTCCTAAGCTGATTTTGGCTTTAAATTTAGATCACTTTGATTATTGGTTCTCTATCAGTTTTAAACATCTTTGAGTTAATGGTCTTCCAAACGTTTAGATTTTATCTGCACTGATGAGACATAAGTTGTCGAAATGCGCATATGCAGAAAGTAAATTCACAGTGACTTCGGTATTTAGTTATTCGCAAAGATTTCCGTTATAACTCAGATGTTTGCATTTTAACGCAAATGTTTGCGTAACGCAAAGTTTGTGTTATTTCACAAAATTTGTGTTTTCACGCAAAGTTTGCGTTACAACGCAAAGTTTATTTCAAATTGATAAATAATGTATTCGATCCACCAAATTCTAAATTAGTGTCGTGTACCGGTGTGTACGGATATAGAATTTGATTTTAGGGCTTTAAATTGCACAAGGCAATGGCGTATATATATTTAGATATCTAACTATACTCCTTACACAAAGACAACAGAAAAGGGCACGAATAAAGGTCTATGCCGAGCGTAGCATGATACGACCGCGGCATGTCGACCACTGAAATTTGAACAAGTGTTATTTGAAAGTGAATGTTGGCACAGTTAAGAGCTCGATAAAACAACCAGATGGACATAATAAGGAGCTTGACATAGTAATTAGCTGGACACAATATAGAGAACATAAAAATTAGCCCTTTTGATCTCTGAAAGCTATGAAACTGTATGAGTTAAGCTTAATCTGTAGACACACTACTGACAGCTTACATCAAGATGAATCCAAAGAAAAATATCCTATCGAAATACGATAGAAAAATAATGATTTTACACATTTTCAAAAATTTCGGCATATTTGACCAATAAAAGTTGGGAAACCGTAAGAGATACGCCAAATCTGTTGACATACTACTATAAACTTACAACAAGATTCTTAAGAAAAAAATACATCGAAATCCAATTAAAAAGAAAGATTTTACATATTTTGAAAAAATTCAATTTTGGCCCCTTTGACCTTTTATTAGCTTTGAATCCGCAAAAGCTACAAAAACTCTGTTGGCATATTCACTGAAAGCTTACAACAAGAGGAATCTAAAGAAAAAAATCCATTAAAATCCAATGAAAATAAAGACTTTAGGTAATATGCGCATTTTCAATTTTGGCCCCTTATAGTCCCAAAAAGAAAAATATTATCAATAATCTAGTAAGTAAGCACTGTTGAGCCCTTAAGTATAATCCTAACCTTAAATGTAATCCAATTACACTTAAGGTTAAGGACCACCCTTTTATGTAATCCCGGTTACATTTACGGTTGCAGGACCTCACTTAATTGTAACCGATTACAATTAAGGGAGACAGTGTAAATATGCCTATAGTACCTACCGTAATTGTAATCCATCGGAATTAGTTTACAATTTGCAGCACATATAAGATAAGAAAACTTGTTCGTCATAGCTTGATTATGAGTCATATTGGTTTTATCGTTACCACGGATATATATGCGATGGCCCCAAATTAACTATGGAACAAAATAAAATGGTATAGTTGACCACGATTAAAAGGTAAAAAACACAAAATGTACAAATTAAAAAACACATAAAAATGACAAAAATGGAAAGATAGGGAGTAAAAACTGTCCAACGTTTCGGCCTATATGGCCTTCGACTAGGGGACTAAAGAGCTTAATACGGAGGAGAAGATGGATATGACGAGAGAAGGCAGACCTAAGAAGATGGATATGACGAGAGAAGGCAGACTAAAATTAGGTCTGCCTTCTCTCGTCATATCCATCTTCTTCTCCGTATTTAGCTCGGTAGTCCCCTAGTCGAAGGCCATATAGGCCGAAGCGTTGGGCAGTTTTCCCTCCCTATCTTTCCATTTTTGTCATTTTTATGTGTTTTTAATTTGTACATTTTTTGTTTTTACCTTTTAATCGTGGCCAACTATACCATTTTATTTTGTTACCATGGATAAAAGGGCAGAGAAAAAGTACTAAGAATTACTATCGGAAATCTGGAATTATGGGCAAGTGACTGTATAGTTGGAATTTTAATATACCAGAAATCATGAAAATAACTGGATATTGGAAGTTCATGTTCATCATGCAGATTTGTCAATTAATAATACTAGAACGTGTACTCAAATGTTTCTGAATTGTTCTTTACAGAGCTCTTAACCGAGATGAAAAAATAAAATCGTCGATCACTGGTACGGTATGAACAGAACAGAATTTGTATAGACTGTCTATATCAGAATAAAGAAAAAGATAACCAGTGATTCTTTTCAGTAAAAAACAAATTCAATACCGCTTCCCCATAGTTTTTCATGTTTGTCTCTTGTTTCGTTTTTGTGTTAAGATGGGATGCGTACTTGGTAAAATTTGGTTTGTGTTTTTTGTTCATTATACATTTTTGTTCTAGTTTGCCATTGTCGTATACCATTTTTGTAAATATTTCCGATATGATCTGAATCTCTGGAATTTATGTCTCTAACAAAACTGCATTTAAAAAGATTTGTAAAGATGTCGCATCGTCCTCAATATTGAACAACAGTAGCATCATACACGAAACTCTCTGCAGGATTTGGCAAGGAAGCATCAGGTATTGCCGTAGAAATGCCAGTATCGACGAGAAACAGTCTGACCCGATAAATGAAAGTATTTATTTTGTTGCTGTCTGATTGTTCTTAGAATGAAGGAGTATGTCGGAGGGAGTCGCATGCAGATAGTGATTTTGTGATTCGAGCTAACATATGACAACCCTAGGGAAGCGTATTAGCGCCACACAAACTTTTTTTTTATATTATTTTGCGTTTTAACGCAAAGTTTTGCGTTATAACGCAAACGTGTGCGTTGTTACGCAAAGATTTGCGTTATTTCGCAAAGGTTTGCGTTATAACGCAAATGTTTGCGTTTTAACGCAAATGTTCGGTTTATAACGCAAGTTTGCGCTATTTCCCAAAGTATGCTTTATAACGCAAAGTTTGCGTATATTGCAAATGTTTGCGTTATAATGAAAGTTTGCATTATTTCGCAAAGTTTGCGTTAATACGCAAAGTTTATTTTAAATTGATAGATAGTGTATTCGATCAATCAAATTCCAAATTTAGAACGGTTGTGTACGGATAGAATTTAATTTTATGGCTTATTCACATAAAGGCAAAAGAATAGAGCATGCAAAAATACAACAGCTTCACCAGTAAGACTGAATAATACGTTTGAGTTTTTTTCTTCCTCCAAGTATATATTTACCTCCTACGGACAAGATATAATAACGAGATAATCTGTCGACAAGCGATTAAAATGATAAAAAAAAATAGAATATTGCGTCCATTCAAATCAAATTAAAGAATTTGAAATAGTATCAACATACCAGGAACGATATTTGCCAAAAATTTAAAACTCCAAATAGTGAAGAGGAATAGGTTATTAAAGATGTTTCCAATCAGTTTTGTACGATAGTCAAGATTTTGTCCTTTCATTGGAAAAAAATTTGTATTGTTCTTTTTATAATTGTAAATAAAATTATTACAGTTTTTCGATATAGTACAAGGAAGATTAATACACCGATTTTCAAGTGTATTGATCCATTTGACCTTATATGTATGAGAAATAACATGGACGAGGCGAGCACACCCATACCATCTTTCAAAATTACGTTTTGTCTTATTTCCTTCCTCTTGCAAGATTATGGCCATGGAGTTAGCAGACTGTATTGGGTTTCTTCGTCTCATTATCATATATGGGGAAACGGGATAGAGAAAGGGGAGGTACCCATAAGCCGGGTTTTGGTAGTGCCGTTACCAAGTACAGCTGTCCAAAATTTGTTTACGTTTGTCTTTTGTCTTATTTGTGTTTTCTTGTACAGATTGTGAAATGTACATGTAATTTTAAATTTTCAGCCATTGTAAATGTTTCCTATAATCTTTTTTTTTTAATTTAAGGGGACGACCATTTGATTTTCAGGGGCATCCCCTAATATTCCCATAAAATCACCTGGTGCTGCACCTGCATGACACGTGATGTGAGAAATTATAATTATTTCCAAATTCATAAAAGTCGGAAGAAGACAACCTACTGATGCAAAGTTTCTGTCATATTTTAAGCGAAATTCTGATAGTATTGCATTTATTTTTAAGATACTATCTAAATATATATATATATATATAAATGCGAATAATTTATTTTTAAATCACTTTTTCATGAATGCTTTGTTGTAAAAAAATAATACTGTTTCACATACATATAAGGGTCATCTACTTTTTTATTTATATGTTCCGCATGATTTTGATTCAATGACAACACAATAAAAAAAAAACAAAAACAAATGCAAAACAAAAAACAAACAAAAACCAACTAAAAGCAACAAGCCAAAAAAGATAAATAATAATAAAAAAAAACAAAACAAATCAACTTAGCAAAACAAGCAAAATATAATTAAACAAACACACACCACTACCACAAGGCAAACAAATTATATCAAAACAAACACAATCGAAATAAAAAAAATGTCCCTATCCCATAATTTGTGACAAATATCGCTTGTCGAAAGATTATCTCGTTCAATAATATCTTGTATGTAGAAGATAAAAAAAGGAACGATTTTTTCTGTTTATTGTTGAAGCTAAAATATTTTATCATCTTTAAGCCATTGTGCAGATTTAAGCCCGAAAATTAAACAACGGCAGTAGAATACCGAAGGAACAAGGGAAGCGATGACTACAAAACTCGAAGTCCAAAGACATGGCAGAAACGGTAACAGATAAAAACAAAGACAAAACAAGGACGTGAGACAGCTACAATGCACGGAAATAAAAAGATAACATTAAGAACTAAGGCACTCATAGTGTGAACTCCCATGAAAACCGGGAGTGACATCAGGTGCTCCGGAAGGGTAAGCATGTCCTGCTCCGCTAGCGGCACCCGTCACACTATCAGTGAGTCAATCCGGGGTTGAGTCAAATCCGTGAAGACGTGAAATCTAGCTGAAAATGTCCGTTTTCATTTGGGACACAGACACGTCATATCTGTCAATGATGTCATGGTGACGGCCATAGAATTTCTGAAGGGATGAAAGTAACAAAGGCTGAACAAATCCCTGACTAAGCAGCTTTTGGGACAGTGTTTTTGCTCTAACTAAAAAGTCACTGTATAAACTGCATGCCCGACAGTAACGAATCAACTGTGAAATGTACACTCCATAGGCTGGAGAGGCAGGTATATTGCTGCTCAGAAAGGGAAAGTTCACAATTGGGAAGTTAAAATCATCACGTTTGTCATACAGCTTAGATTTCAAACGTCCATTTTCGTCAATGTAAATTAAAAGATCCAAACTCTTTTATTCACTTTTTTACCTTTTTGGGCCATTTAGGGCTTGCTATATGGTGTGAGGTTCCTCACTGTGTTGAAGATATGGGATCCTTATGGATATGGGATGTTGTCTCCTTTCCATTTACCCCATTTCCTTTCCTTTTCATATCTATCCGTACACAACCGTAGACGACTCTAAATTTCGAATACATTGGGTCATATAAACTATCCATCAATTTAAAATGAACTTTGCGCGAACTTTGCGAAAAAAACGCAAACTTTGCGAAATAACGCAAACCTTTGCGTTTAACGCAAACATTTGCGAAATAACGCAAAACTTTGCGTTATAACGCAAAATAAAATAAAAAGTTTGTGTGGCGCTAATACGCTTCCGTTCAACCCATCCTGGCCACCCTTCCTATAAATGTTTATCCTAACTGCTTTCTTTTTTATCTTCCCGTTCTTTAAGAGGGGGAAAGGAGGGTCTGATCTCGGATTCACCTGAAAATAATGACAAAATCCCGATTTTCCCAGTAAATAAGTGACTTAATCCTGATCCCGAAAAATGAAGATTCCTATTCCGTCTATCAAGGGTATTGTAACGGGTAAATCCCGAATCAGCCCGTTGAATAAAACCACTAATCACAGAGTCCCGAAAAAGATTCTTCCGTCCCTCGTTTTTCGATTCCATTACACAGGTTGTCATTAGAAAAAAATTTAACCCTCAGAATAGTGTCTACAAATCTATAACATCCTGTCTGTACATTTTCAAGCGATTCTTAGCTACTTGATTTATCCCCATGAAAACGCTAGCAATTATGGTATTTCTAGAATAAAAAAAAATTGGTCGCTAGAAATTTGTCGCTAGAAATAATATGCATTATGGTTCTTTTCGGTATGCCTTTAATATTTGCTTTTAAGATAAACCCCAAAATTGGTCGCTAGCTTGAGTCTGGTTATCAGTGAGAATTTTTATAATTTTTATACAGTTCCGTCTACTTTAATTGAAAGCTTTAAAATAATTTATACATTTTTTGTATAATATTTTGAAACAATTATGAGCACTTTTTCTCCACCCTTTTTGTTTCCATGGTAACGATGGCTATTTAAAACAAATATTACTCATAATCATGCTATGGCGTTTTCATATCTCATATGCGCTGCAAATTGTAAACTAATTCCGAGGGATTACAATTACGGTAGGTACTGCAGGCATATGTACACAATCTCCCTTAATTGTAATCGGTTACAATTAAGAGAGGTCCTGCAACCGTAAATGTAACCGGGATTACATTTACGGTGGTCCTTAACCTTAAGTGTAATCGGATTACAGTTAAGGTAAGGATACACTTAAGGGCTCAACAAAGCACATATATTTAATTTTTGTTAGGAATCCATTGGGAAAAACTGCATCAAAATCCGACAAGAAATAAAAAACTAAATTTTTGAGATTCGACCCTTTTAGGCCAAATTTATCTCATGAATGATACATGCAATGTGAAATCTGTTGGCACGCTACTGACTGGAAATGTCCTCAGGAGCACACTGAAAGAAACCCCATCAAAATCTAATAATAGAAATTCAACAGCCAAATATGTAAAAAACACCACATTTTTTCCTTTTTGGTCCCGTTTTTTTTAAACCGACAGAGCCACAATGATCAAAACCTATCCCATCCTTTTTGTGCGAAGATAACATCATTATAAAATTTAAAACAGATTGATTGACTTAAACCTAAGTTCTTGACAAAAAAATAAAATTGTCTACAGACAACGACGACGACGGCAACGACGACGACGACTGCAACTACAACGATGACAGCGCCATACCATAATACGACCTCATTTTTTTTGCAGTCGTATGAAAACTACAATAGCTTCACTAGTTAAACCGAATAATACGTTCGTGTTATTTCCCCCAAGTATATAAATATCTCTTACGCACAAGATATGACGACGAGATAATCTTTCGACAAGCGATTATATCAAAGACATTTTTGACCAAAAGAATATTGCGTCCATCAAAATCGAATTAAAGTTAAAAATAGTCTCACCATTCCAGGAATGATATTTGCTAAAAATTTGAAAAATGTGAATAGTGAGGAGAAATAGGTTGTAAAACAATAAAGATGTTTCGAATCAGTTTTGTACGATAGTCAAGATTTTCTCCTTTACTTCAAGAAAAATAATATGCATTTTTCTGTTTATAATTGTGAATAATTTTATAACAGTTTTGCGATAAAGTACAAGGAAGATTTATACACCGATATTTAAGTCTGTTGATCCATTTGACATTGTATGTATGAGAAATAACATGGACAAGGCGAGCACACCTTGAACCATCTTTCAAAAAGTATGTTTTGTCTTTCAAGATTGTGGCCATGGATGGAGTTAGTATACTAACTGTATTGGGTTGCATTCGTATCATTAAATATATGGGGAAACTGGACATAGAATGGGGGGTTTTGGGAACCCATAAGATGGTTCAACAATACCACTGGCTTTTGTTAGTGCCGTTACCAAGTCAGGCTGCCCAAATTCGTTTACGTTTGTCTTTTGTCTTATTTGTGCTTTCCTGTACAGATTGTGGAATGTAATTGTAATTTTTAGCCATTTTAGATGTTCCTGTAATCTTTTTTTGTTAAATGTTCGCATGAAATAAGATGGTGCTGCAACAGGTAAAGCGTCTACTACGCCTGCATGATACGTCTATGAGAAATAATAATTATTTCCAAATTAATAAAAGTCGGAAGAAGACAACCTACTGATGCAAAATTTCTGTTATATTTTAAACGAAATATTGATAGCATTGTATTTATTTTTAAAATGTCATCTAAATATATTAATGTTAATAATTTATTTTAAATTCCACTTTATTATTTATGTACAGGCCATGAGAGTTTCACTTGCAAGCAATATTCGAAAAAAGAAAACGAAGAAGGTAATTGACGGAAACAATATGTAAAAAGATAGTGGATTCGGAATCCCCCTTTTAAATCACTTTTTCATGAATGCCTTTGTTGTAAAAACTGTAATACTGTTTCAAATATATACATGTATAAGGGTCATGTACTTTTTATTTATATGACTCGCATGATTTTGATTCAGTGTCAAAACTAAAAAACACAAAAGCAAAAAGAAAACATAAACAAAACAAAATGTAAAAACAAAAACAAACGCAAATCAAAACACAACAAAGCAAAACAAACAAAATAAATGTATATCAAAACAAACGCAAACAAAAAAAAATGCCATCTCATAATTTGTAATATATCTCGCTTGTCGAAAGATTATCTCGTTCAATTATATCTTGCCTGTAGAAGATAACAGTATGATCGAATTGGTCAGTTTAGTTGTTGAAGCTTTTATATTTTATCATCTTTAAGCCATTAAAGTACAAATCTAAGCCCAAAAATCAAACTCTGTCGGTACACATCTGCAGATTACCTTAAATTTCGAACACGTTGGGTCATATAAACTATCTATCAGTGCATTATAACGCAAACATCACGAAAAAACGCAAACCTTTGCGTTAAAACGCAAACATTTGAATAATAACGCTACAAAATAAAAAAAAAAAGTTTGTTGGGCACTAAAAAAATACGCTTCCGTCGTATTCACCAGCACTTCACGCTTCCGTCGTATTCACTAGCACTTAAAAGGAAATAGATAAATAAATAAATAATAATAATATTAATAACAATAAAGAGAAAAAGAAAAAAACCATTCAAATCATGGCAAGCTGTGTCTGGTACATGTATTTTGATGCTTTTAGACGCACTACAGAGTTCTACTATGAGAAAAATATTTGTTTATCTTCATGTACTTAGTCAGCTATATATGGTAAAATTTGAAGATAATTTAATAAGCATATAAAAAACAATAAATTCCTTTTGTTTTTGAGATTTGAATTATTTACTTTGGTCATACATTGGCGGATCCAGAGGGGGTTCCGGGGGTTAGAACCCCCCTTTTTTGGACAATCATGGATATTTAATGAAAATCCTGATGTTTTATTAAGAGACAACCCCAACAATGTTCGTGCCTCGCTACGCTCGGCGAAATATTCTTTCATTTCCGATTGGATCCCCTATTTTTCTAAATGCCTGGATCCGCGCCTGTCATATATAATTAATTAGGTACAATCTGATTATCCACAAACGTTGTTGTTGAAAACTGAATCCCTTCGAGTCTATCGTTTTAAGCTTAAAGAAGAAACGTAGACAAACTTAATAACAATTGTTTATATTTGTTTTCTGCTCGATTGGAGTTGCACAATTGTTTAAAGTTTGTGTCATTTACATAACGATACTTAGAATCCCTGTCATTAAAGTGTTACATTTACAACACATATATAAAAATTATTTTGCTATTTGTTATTACAGGGCCAATGCCTCAACTGGTGAACTATAAGGCCCCGACAGTATTCAACATCCCGGTAGACAGTACCGACTTGCCGATACGAAACTGAAATCTTGCAGATTCTTAATTTTAGAAAATTTTGTCCAATACTTAGGAGTACTCCTTGTGCATGTCTCTCTCCTTAGCTAATTTTTACCTTTTATTTAGATCCTGGTTGTTTGTTCTCTTTCGATTCTTACACATATTTTGAATGATGGACTTCATTTTTTGTGATTTATTGTTTGTGATTTCGAAATGTAATTCTGACCTATTGTTTGAAGTGCCCATATCTCACTATTTTATAATGCCAAGTTTTCTTACACTTGATGGGTGCCCTGCGTTTGCCAATATGTTGTAATCGTCCACTAGCTTAAAGCACTAGACAGTGCTATTGTCGGACAACAGAAAGCAGTGATTATTAGAGCACTTTGCCAGTTTAATCAAGAAAAGACACGAATGCGGCGTTGTTTTACATTTAGCAAAGAATTCCGCTCAAACCGGTGCTAGGGGCCGACTGGAACCTACTATGATGTATGAGCAAAGCTCTTTGTTAAAAACCTCATGATGACTTCAAGATGAAGATCAACAGTGTTTGGTTATTTTTACCATGTATTTGTAGAAATTTAGTCTCATGTGCATTCACTCCATATCTTTTCATTCATTATTCCAAATATTTTGTTTTGAGATACCCTAAAGAGACATGAGTTGTCAAAATGACCATTTGCAGAAAATTCAGAGCAACTTCGATATTATGTTATTTTGGGTTACAAAACAAAGATTTAGGTTTTGTGTACAGTATTACAGACGACTTCCATTTATGAAATATGATAAGGATCAAGTAGTAATATTGTCTGTTTTTAATCTAATCAAAAAAGGTGATGTGTACAATATTTAATGGCACTTATAATATTGATAAATTTCGAAAAGTTTGTTCTTCTTCACCTTTGTAAGTAAAATGGTGGATAATCCACAAAATAACAATATGAAAGTTCACGTAAAAATTACAGTCTTTCAAGAAGTTCTTCAAATTATGGATGCTGTAGAGGACTACGCCTGAAAATGGATTAAGCATGAACAAGATGAAGACCTTGATTCCCTTTCAGAGTGGATTAAGGCTGTGAGGTCAATGATTCTTAATGTATAAATTATCTACGAGGGTCATTGAGAACTAAATCATCATTAATTTTCAAAAATGTTGATGTTGCCAGTTACTTGTCCTCCATTCATGAAAAATATGTCGTCGTTCCTGTCGTTATGGCCCAAATATTATCATTTTTATTTGCAAAACTCATTACAAAATTTAAAGTAAGAACTAGGCATGGATAATTCCAACTGCAATCCACCTTACGCAGCTACTGCTCTGTCAAATTAGGATATATTACAGAACCATAAATCTGTTTTGCTTTCCTTCGGGATTTCCACCAAGGATGAGGACACAGATCTCTACTCTTTGTACTCTGTACCAAAATTACATAAATGCCATACAAAGAACGATACACCGCTTTATCTGCTAAATGTTCTACAAAACCCATACCTAAATTGCTTGCCTCCATCTTGACAGCTGTAAAAAAGGACTTTCAAAAATACTGTGATACTTGCTTCTCAAGAAGCGGTGTAAATGAAATGTGGAATTTGAAAAACTCCAAAGATCTACTTGACATCTTTAGATCATTATCACACTGTAAAAACATAAAAACTGTCTTCAACTTCTCCACACTTTTCACTTTGATTCCTCATGAACAACTAAAATCTCGGCTGAAACGTCTAATTCATAGATGTTTCTCATTTAAGAACGATGAACGAAGATAAAGGTACATTGTCGTAGGCAGAGAACAAGCCTGCTTTGTGAAAAACGACTCCGAATCGGAGAAAAAATATACACAGGAAGAAGTGATTAAAATGTTAGAGGTTCTGATCAACAATATATTTGTCCAGTTCGGAGGACTTGTTTTTCAACAGACCATCGGAATTCCTATGGGCACAAACTGTGCACCTCCCCTAGCTGTTTCTCCACTCTTATGGGGCTGAATTCATCGAAGGGCTTCTTCAAAGTAGAGATAAAATCTGGTTTAATCCTTCAATTTTAGCTTCCGTTATATAGATGATATTGTGTCACTCAACAATCCTTGCTTTGGTGATTTTCTTCATCTTATTTATCCAAAAGAGCTCGAAATTAAGGATACTACAAACACTTCCGCATCGGCCTCATTTCTTGACCTTCATTTTGAAATTGAAAACAAAGGTATATTTCAAACTAAGCTGTTCGACAAACGCACTTTTCCAATCGTCAACTTCCCTTTTCTTTGAAGCAACATCCAAACAGCGCCGGCATATGGTGTTAACATCTCCCAGTTCATTCGCTATTCAAGAGCCTATGTTCGATACAGTTACTTCCTTGAAAGAGCCCAGTTGCTTACAAATAGGCTACTTAAACAAGGGTATGTTACCCTTAACTTGAAGTCATCCCTCCAGAAGCTTTACGGTCGACATCACCATCTTGTGGACCGCTATGGGATATCTGTTATCAAGATGACAACAGATCTTAACCTGTAAAGCTTAATTGTTGTTTCTTCTACCAGATTTGACTTTACTATCGGATTTGACATGTTTAACACAGCGGGTGTCTAATACGAAGCAGGATATGCTTACTCTACCGGCGCACCTGATATGAATAGTTATAAAATAAGGGACGAAGTTTCCAGTTCCTTGCATGTTTCATTTTAAGTGTTTAATAAAAAGTGTATCATAATAATTGTTCTTGTTATGCCAGGGTAGAATAAGAGAACTTCAGTTTACATTTCATTTTAATTAAGTAAGTGCTATTAATGGTGAATGAAGTATTGGACGTTTCGAAGGATTATGATTCTTTATGATAAGCAGGGTTTTCATTTTATCTTCCGTGGCTTGTTTTTCTCGGATTATTTTCTCTTGCTTGTGTCATGCATGTTAAAGTTGAATAACTTTGATTCCAAGTATCATAATGCCAAAACAAATATATAAACTAATGTTATTACGTTTATTTATGTTTTTGTTGGCAACTTAATCCCTTCCAGTCTATCGTTTTCTAGCATAAAAGTGAAAAATTGTGGACAATCTACTTGTACCAATATATGTACCCATATATGGTCTTTGGTGAAATAGTTTATACCTATAATATTTAAGTAGTATTTCAGCTAAGAGTCAGGCAGTGGGCGGCATATCACAAATTTAGATTATATATTTTATGGCTGAGATGTGTTCATACGGTCATAAAAAAAAAACATCCTAAAAAGTTTTTTACATTCAAACATGTGTTAGGTCTCGAGATAATTTTTGACTGGTTATATAGAGAAAAAAATTGGCTGGAACATTTTCCCGTACTTTTCACTGTACAATGTAACTACATTTTGGACGCTAATAACTCAAAAACGCAGAATAACACAGAACTCTTATCTATCAATTTGACGTTTTCTTGTTTAGTTTTATTCAAATCAAACATTAAAAGTTTTCGCTTTTTTCCTCAATGTGCCATTGCACCAATGCACTTGCCTGTTTCTTACACTTACTGGTACTTAAGAGAGATCTACAAGTAGATTTATAATATCGAGGAGTTTCTACAAGTTTTGACTTTTGTAGGTACAATGGTAGACACACTGCCTAAAAATAGGAGCAAGAAAGTACACACCCATTCATAATAAGTGAAAGAAGTGGTTTTCCATGAAAACTTGATTATGTGTCGGATATGAATGGTTAACAAAAATTAAGGACGGAATTGAGTTTCCTTCCGGAATAATTATACTTTATCCCAGTTTCTCGTTTCATTTTCATAGATAATTGTTCAGTGAAAAAAGGTTCATCTTAAAGCTGTTCTCATTATTTCCAGAGTAGAATCAGAGAACTCTAGTTTTTTGCGGTTGTATAATGGCACGATGCTGTCGTCGTCGTTGTCGTCGTCGTTGTCGTTGTCGTCGTTGTCATCGTTGTCTGTAGACACTTTTGTTTTTGGTCAATAACTTTAGTTCAGTTGATCAATCCTTATGAATTTTAACATAATGCTCCTTGGCGAAAAAGAAAGGCTTGGTAGTTTTGGTCATTGTGGCCCAACCCGTTTTTGAAAAGGGGGCTGAAAAGGGCTAAATTTGATGTTTTCACATATTTGACTTTAGAATTTTTATTATTTATTAGATTTTGATGGGGTTTCGTTCAGTGTTCTCCTGAGAAAATTTCCAATCAGTAATATGTCAACGGATTTACCGTCGCATGTACCGTTCATGAACTAAATTTTGACCAAAAGGTCCGAATCACAAAAATAATATTTTCTTAATTTAAATTCGGCTTTGATGCATTTTTTTCAATAGATTCCTTGTGAAAAATAAACATGGCGCTTCACTATGAGATTTTTGATAAATTGTTTCCTTTCGGAGCTATGATGGGCTTAACGGGGTTAAAATTGCAAATGTGCAGATTACGCAAAATTTTTATTCTCTATCCGATTTTGATGGGATTTTTTTCTTTACATTCCTTTTGTCTTAAGCTTTCAGTAGTAACAGATTTTTCGTATATCCTACCGTATTAGAGCTGTAAGGGGTCAAAGTAGTCAAAATTGCAATTTAACAAATGTGTAAAATCTTTAATTTTCATCGAATTTGGATGGTATTTTTTCTTTGGATTCTTGTTGTAAGCTTTCAGTTGTTGGTTAACAGATTTTTAGTAGCTTTTAAGGTTTCCAAGCTTTAAAGGGTCAAAGGGACTAAAATGGCAATTTTCCGAAATATGCAAATTCTTCGGATTTCGATGTTTTTTTTTCTTTGGAATCCTCTTGATATAAGCTGTCAGTAATATGTCAACAGATTTAGCTCATCTCTTACAGTTTCTGAGCTTTCAGTGATCAAAAGGGCTAATTTTCATGTCCCCTAGTTTGTATCCAGCTAATTACTGTGTCAATCTCCTTAATGTGTCCATCTAGTTACTGTGTCAACATTTGATTTATTTTACACTTGTTCAAATTTCAGTGGTCGGCATGCTGCGGTCGTATCATGCTGGGCTCTGCGTAGCACTTTATTTACATTTGTGTCTAGTTTAGTGGGGACTAATATTGTTCGAATGAAGTATTTTACATTTCTAAGGATTGATTCTTTATAAATAACCGGACTTGGAAGAGCAGTTTGATTTTATTTTTCTTAGCTTGTTACAATACAAGGTAATGGTATCTTCTTATCTCTTTAACTTGTAATAAAAATCCCCCCTTTAAGACAAAATTGATGTTGGCTAAAAGTACAGGATTCGAATATTATAATTTTGTAAGTACAGAGACACATATAGTGACCTCGGGAGATTGGGAATAAATAGAACTAATAAGGAAAACGTAGTACTTTGTGCATAATATGGGACCAATGGTACCTCATCGGACGCCCATACTTGTGAAGTCGTACGAGGAATCACAGTTTATTTGTCGTATCTACGCCTTTGGCGTTACAATGAGATAATAATTATCTTTCTTACCTTATTAGTTTTTTCTTGATTTGTACCACGAATTTTATTGGTGAAGTTCCTTGCTGTTTAATTCATGTACATGTAAAAGCATATCCTTTTACCTAAATATATCAGAATAAGTATATCAATTTACTGTTGTTTTAGTTTGAACAAAAATACAAATATTTCACATTTTAACCTTGAATGTGCAGCAGATTTAAAATTGTTTATCATTGCAATGCTTTGTTCTCAAGTGACTGAATACCCTATTATTTTACGAAAAAGCAAATATGCACAATCTTTGTATAGATCAAACAAAGGATCTTTAAAATGATTGTTAGTGACCCTAACATATACTGTATATGCAGAAACAGAACAGACCGAGTTACACAAGTTATTTACCAGTTATACAAAATACGTTAAAAATTGCCTATCAAATACTACTTTTTAGATCAAATATAGATACTTTACTAGGACAAATACGGACAAGCAGACCCAATATGGATTCACTGGGCACCTTTTAATGAAGATCTTTATACGGGACTACAAAATGGTACTGTACAAACACTGACTAAATTACTTCAATTTCCAATGATATCATAACAGCAGGTATATCCATGATATCCTTACTATTGAAAATTCCCGGTTTTTTGGCTATGTCGCCCTCATTTACACTTATTAAAGCAAACAATGATTCTCAACCTGCCCTTTTTTTCAATCTGACTATCATCGTTGACTCTGGTAAAATAAAATCTAAAATTTTTGATAAAAGGGATGATTTTAATTTCACTGGTATATATCTTAACTAGTACAATTCGCACTCGTCCGTTCTTTTCTTTACGACTTTGATGAATGTAACCTTCTATCACATCCAAACTTTTACAACAAGGTACAGATTTCATAAATTGTTAAACACATTTAAGAAATTTCATACAAGATATGAACATTTGATATCTAAATATGATGTAACTCGTAAACAGCTTATTTTTACGGAAATGTTGTTAACAAATGTCAAAACTGGTAATAACTACAGAAAATCTGGAACGTTTCCTACATTCTTTAATAAGAGATATTGACAGGATAATTCCGCTAAATTGATTAAATTGGTTTGGTATCCAGTGACTTGAAAATTTTACAGCTACATTTGTATGCTGGCCTTTCACTGATACTGCCGATGTCTACTGAAATCCGTGATGATTCTTTACCAACACCTTTGGGAAGTTTTGAATTTGATTTTTCTTCCGTAGTGCGACAGTGATTCAAAAGCAGACTAAGCTCCTTGAGCTAGCCAGCAGTTTAGCGGCGAGCACTCGTTAACACATTTTTCTAAATTATGTATTGTCTTATCCTTTCCTTCGCACGACTGAGATACTACCTTTATCGGGTTTTATTTGTACATTTATTAAACTATAGGGAAACAGGACAGAGAAAGGGGAAGTTTGGGTATTCAATAAACCCTACCGATAGCTCTTCCTAGTACCGGTGCCAACTCGGACTATCCCGAGTTCCTAACAAAGGGTCAGGGTGAGCTATTGCCATCACTTGGCGTCCGTCGTCCGTCGTCTGTCCGTTAACTTTTCACATTTTCATCTTCTCCTCTGAAACCATTGAAGCAAATTCAACCAAACTTTAGAGTAATGATGTATGGAAGGTCCTTTACAAAGATTGCTCATTTCGTTCCGATCTGATAAAAAACATGGCCGCCAGCGCAGAACTTAGGTTTAACTTGGACCCTATGGGAAAATTCACATTTTCTTCTTCTCCTCTAAAACCACTGATTCAGAAGCAAATTAAACCAAACTTTACAGGAATTATTTACTTAAGGGCCTTAACAGAGATTGCTCATTTCGTTCCGATCCGATAAAAAACATGGCCGCCAGCGCGGAACTTAGGTTTAACATTGGACCCTATGGGTAAATTCACATTTTATTCTTCTCCTCAGAAACCACTGAAGCAAATTCAAACTAAATTTTATAGGAATGATGTAATAAAGGTCCTTAAGAAAGATTGCTCATTTACTTCTGATCTGATAAAAAAAACATGGCCGCCAGCACGGAAGATAGTTTAACATTGGCCCTATATGGGAAATTCACATTTTCATCTTCTCCTCTGAAACCACTGGAGCAAATAGGGTCTAGAAGTCTCGTTCAATTTTTGAACTTCAGGGCACATAATTTGTACCTGGAAGTTGCATTTTTAACAGAAAAGTCTGACGTTTCAAGCAAAACATTTGGACGTCATAATCCCGCAACGTCATATTTTGGCGGGAAACGTTTTCAAATATAAATTTTATCGTGATTTCTCGGTGTCACATGACGAGACTTACAGACCCTATTCAACCAAACTTTACAGAAATGATGAATGGAATGTCCTTTACAAAGATTGCTCATTTGGTTCTTATCCAATAAAAAACATGGCTGCCAGCGTGGAACTTAGGTTTAACATTGGACCCTATTTGAAAATTCACATTCTCTTTTCTCCTCTGAAACGGCTGAAGCAAATTCAACCAAACATTACAGGAATGATGAACTGAAGGTCCTTTACAAAGATTGCTTATTTCTTTCTGATCCAATAAAAAAGATGACTGCCAGCACGAAACATAGTTTAACATTGGACTCTATGGGAAAATTCTTATTTTCTTATTCTCATCTGAAACTGCTGAAGCAATTTCAACCAAACTTTACAGGAATGATGTACTAAAGGTCCTTAAAAAAAGATTGCTTATTTCGTTCCGATCCAATAAAAAACATGGCCGCCAGCACAGAACATAGTTCATTTTGGCCCTATGGGAAATTCACATAAAAACATGGCCACCATGCAGAACATCAAAAACCTGCTGTTCAGCATTTTGTCAGGTGAGCGATACAGGCTCAGTGTCTGAGCCTCTAGTTTCTTTTTATTGTTTTCTTATGCAGTTCCCTGGTAGATCGTGGCATGTGATTGTAATTTTCTGCCATTGTAAGTGTTTCCTGTTATTTTCCCTCCATTAAGTACTAGCCTGGTCTAATACGGAAATTTTACTTCCGATCCCGCTTTCATAGAATTTCATTACACTGCAGTGGCATGAAATCATAACCACGGACTTCTTCGTATAGGATTTTAAAGTGGCACCTCTACAAATTTGCAGACAACATTACTAATGAAAATGTTTAGTTCTAATTTGAGGATGTTTGTTTCATTTTTATCGTGAACAGTGTGTCTTGATGACATTAGCCATTGTTTTTATCAAGAACTTTTGACGATATGCATCTTTTTTGTCACATTTTGATACATCCTGCATTTGATTATCTCTCATTTCTGATGATAGTTCCAATTAAATTTGAATTTCGTAAATTTTTGGGGGAAAGGGGTGATATGAGGTTTCCTCTTTTAACAGTGAAAAAATATGTTATTTTCATTACGACATGTTTTCAAGGAGAGTAATTCGGAGTTTTCTTGTGTCAGTACTCATAAAACTAGGGATGTAATCCGAGGTAAAATTTGGGAATGCATGAATCTGAATTTTGATTTATTAGGAATGGCAATATTGATATTGTTCATAAAATTTACAAGAATTCTGAATAACATTCCGTCATGTTGCAATAAAAAAAATGTCCATAGTATCAAAATATCCATATCAGATTTTCGATTAAAGACATAACTTCAACATGACACAACTGTAATCGATGCATGTGTGGAAGTTTAATTAATAATTAAAGAATTGTAGTCTTTGAAGCATGTCAAAACGATTCTACATCGATTTCAGAAATTCACATCGACAAACTGCTATTCACATTATATCCCATATACAAATGTTCCAAAAAATCAATGAAGGGATATGGAGTAAATACACATGAGACAAAGTATCTACAAATACGCGTTTATTGTTGTTATTCATCTTGAAGTCACAATAATTCCTTCAACAATGGGCTTTTTCTCATACCTCACAGTAAGTTCAAGACGGCCCCTAGCACTGTTTAAGCAGATTTCATTGATAGATGTCGAGCAACGCTTTATTCATCTCATTTCATGTCATGAATGCTGGATCGTCAACAAACATTAAATTACAAAATAACGAGATACATGACCATGTGTTAAAAGAGATAATGTTAAAATCTAAAAAATGCAAAGAGTAAAAAAAAAACAAAAAAAACAAAAACAAAAACAAAAAACAAAAAACAGCAAAATAAAACATTAAATTAACTGGCAAAGTTTTCTTACAATGGCTGTCATCCGTTGCCCGACAAAAATACCAACAGTAGACGATCACAACATATAAGCAACCACAGGTATCTCTCATCGAGTCAATCGTAAAAGATCTTGGCATAATAAAATGTGGGCACAATAAACAGGTGGTCAGAATAACATTTTGAAATTACAAAAAACAAAAAATGCCAAAATTTGAAAAAAAAACACCATAACTGAAATATATAGAGAGCATACATTTCTCTAAGTCTATATTTGTACCATGTCATTTTTTAAAAACTGACCAAGGCGACCTTTGATCTTTCAGTATGTTTGTTTCAAGTATGCTTCCTCATACCAATGAATGCATAGTTTACTTGCTAGTAATACATATCTCGTACTTGGAAGTATACGCTTACTGTTATTGAGTTAGCATCCTTGGAGGATAATCTACCATATGCTTAGTCAACCGGTGCAGCTGATATCATTTATAGTTTTTTTATTTTGGACCTGTATGTGTGTCCCCGTTTTTCTTTTCTGTACCGTACTTATACGATTTTTTTTTCGTTCTTTGTGTATCCGACGTTGCCATTGTTTTTGAACTATTCTTTTTTAGACGGACAGTTTGGTTCTCACTTACTTTATCATATCAGATGACCACAAACTTATATACAGAGCAGTGGGGGTATTATTACTCAGTAATGGGAAATTCACACTAGGAAAATCATCAGATTCGTTATAAATTGCAGGCATTGTGTCTTAAGGTAGATAAACACTAATATTCACATTCATGAGATTTTGCTATAAGTTGGCTCAATTAAAGAACCTATCCTATCAACGTAAAATCTGTAATGAAAAGTATGGGTCACCTTGATTGTTTTCTAGAATTGAAGTCAAAGTTTGCTCATTTTTACCCATTGTCCGCCTACATTTACACAGAATGCACCAGAAAAATATGGAAAGGCAATTTCCAGCCTAACAGAAATGAACCTTTTATCCATGAGATTTTCCTATATTTTGTAAATATATAGTTTATGATATGATCTATTGATTACAATGATAAAATGTAAATGCCATCATGCTTTTAACGAAGATATTTTACGAATTGTCCAGATAAAACATTGTTTACAGGAAAAGGGAAGTATTTGTTGCAAAATGTGCAAAATATAACGTTAACATCTGTCAGTGTATTTTGACGTCACAAAGGAAAAGCTGTCATTGTTCTTTACCGGCCCGAAAATCGAACCGAACCAGTACCTTTATTTCCCAACTACGCAAATGAATTTCGCAGCGCAATAGTATTTACATTTTTTGTGTGTATCTACCTAAGAGTATTCATTTTCATGGAGTATAAGTTTGAGTTAAGTTGCAGATATTATATCATAAAGTTACATGACCAGATCATAAATAAATACAGTTATATGAGCAGATCTTAAATAAATAAAGTTGCATGATGATTTCAACGTATCTTGTTATTTTTGTCGTATAAAATGTGAAGTCATATTGAACTTACTTCAACACACCGACCCTTCTGCTAACTTTCATTCAACTTGTACAATATAATTACAGCAATGACATACTTCCAAAATGCAATTATTTATATGTTATTCATATGTTATTAAGCCCGTATTCTGTTGTGGTAGCGAACCAACATACTTAAAAAAGGTTAAAATATATTTGATTCTGTGTCACTGTATTTAATTGCAATTTGCGATATGGCATCTTTATAAACATAGGAAACACATCACAATGTGTATAATTGTGACACAGTGATAAATTGGATAACAGATACCCCCCTTTTTAAATTTGTGTTTACTTTTTATTTAGGAATACTATGGTATCAGAAAACCCCATAATTTGTAATACCTCGGTATTTTTCAATAATTGCTGTGTCATAATAAAACATGTAACCTTAATGATGTTTTCATGAAGTTTTATTTATTCCTTCCTAGGTAAGAAGATTTACTTTTTCATTTTTGTAGTTTTAGTTAGTATCAAGTTCAAGCTTATTTTTGCTATACGTTGATTAGGAAGTTTCTAGTTAGTAGATAAACAACTTTATTTTTATGTATCAAGTTGTAAATCACATAGTACACTACACGTGTAATATTGCTGCTGATAATTACATTATTATAGTTTACAAAAGTTATTCAATGGTTTCTTTGCTTTCATCTATGCCGAACATGTAATTGTATTCACGATTTTAATGTTATTATCATCGAACTTATGTGAAAGTAATTATGAACAGTTTTATAAACGCACGTGGTTTTGAGAACAATGGAAAGTTCATATCAGCATTAAATTAGATTGTTATTGTTAATTAAATGTAGAAGCAAGTATATATATCACATTAATTATTTTAGAAATTTAGAAACATAAGTAGATAAATGGTATTTTATTTAACATGTTTGGGGCCTCTATTCCCTGATTATTTGATGCATGTTATCAGTTCATTGACCTGTGGGAATCCCCGCTCTTGTTAAAACATGTTCTAATAATAGACTGCTAACGGATTTTTCATTACCGTAAATACTCTAATAAACCATTATAGCAAAATATATATTGTGAGATTATTTTACCAAGGAAAAACAGGAATATGTAACGAAATCAATTATGTTTAACAGTGTTAACAATGTGAAATACACAATACGATTTAATTACGAAATATAAGTCAAAACAAGTACAAGTATTTAAGTTTAGAATACAGATAAAAGTATAGAGTATGAATTGTTGAGTATCCTGCGTGATACGAATAAAATTATATTACAGTTTCTTTACAAACTCAGAAATCGAATATCAATATTGTAATACCTCGGTATTTTTCAATAATTGCTGTGTCATAATAAAACATGTAACCTTAATGATGTTTTCATGAAGTTTTATTTATTCCTTCCTAGGTTTTCCATGACCCGGGTAACATTTCTGGGGGCTCGTCCGGAATATTACTGATTGCTGATTGGACAAGATGGTGAAGGAAACAGAGGAGCAGGAGGACTTCCGGTTGGAAACTACAGGCAAAGTTTATATCCAACCTTTGGTGGTACT
>MJUU01067335.1:39609-67276 GCA_002080025.1 Modiolus philippinarum | reverse complement strand
GGAATTTTACCTAGCAACCATATCTTTTTTGATGCCTTTTAGATTTAATAATCATTTTCAATGGTCGGATTGCAAAAAACTTTTATTCTAATTTTGGTAAAGTTCCTGAAACTCTCAAAGACCCATTATTTTTTGGAATTCTACCTAGCTACCATATCTTTTTCAATTATTTAGAGTTATAAGGATGAATTTCAACTGTCAGGTTGCAAGAATCAATGATTCTAACTTTGGTAAATTGCCTGAAACTCTCAAAGACCAATTACTTTTTGGAATTTTACCTAGCAACCATATCTTTTTTTATGCCTTATAAGTTCAATGATGATTTTCAATGGTCAGATTGCAAAAATCTTTGATTCTAATTATGGTAAATTTCCTGAAACTCTCAAAGACCTACTATTTTTTTGGAATTCGACCTAGCAACCAAATCTTTTTCAATTCCTTACAGTACTGAAGATCATTTTCAATAATCAGAGTGCAAAAGACTGATTCTAATTTTGGTAAATTTTCTGAAACTCTCAAAGACGGATTTCTTTTTGGAATTTTACCTGGCAACCATATCTTTTTTGATGCCTTATAGAATCAGTGATCATTTTCCATTGTCAGATTGCAAAAAATTTTGATTCTAAGTTTGGTAAATTTCCTGAAACTCTCAAAGACTCATTATTTTTTGGAATTCTACCTAGCAACCATATCTCTTTCAATTCCTTACTGTAAAAATGATGATTTTCAACAGCCAGGTTGCAAAAATCTTTGATTTTAATTTTGGTAAAGTTCCTGAAACTCTCAAAGACCCATTATTGTTTGGAATTCTACCTAGCAACCATATCTTTTTGGTGTTTTACAGTTACGATGATTAATTTAGTTTCAAAAACATTTGTCTTTTTTTACAAGGGGAGGGGGGTCCAAAAAGGGGTAGCGGGGGGATCGCAATCTTTGATTGGCTGTTTTTCATTTGTTTTTATATTAGATTTCTTTTTTTCACATTAACTTCATTTTACTTATTTAGAGGTAACCTATAAATGACATGAATAATCTGTGACTTCCTACATGAGATAAGACGAAGGCTTATGATAAAAACAAATGTACATGTAAGAATATCAGAACTTCTCACCAGTAAAAGTGCAAGAAATCTCAGAAACCCAATGGTGAGATTTCAATATTTCTCTTATAAGCCTTGCCAAGTAAGAAAACCATCGAAATCTCACCAGAGGGTTCTGGGAACTCTAAATCTTAAAATTTTCATTGGTGTTTGATTATTTTCTAAAATTTATAACCACAAAATGTCATTTTCTTCACCACCAGGCCATACCTGAGTTCCTAAACAACTTAAATGATGTAAAAATAAATTGCACAGTGATTTTCTGTCTTTATTACTGGTTTATCTTTTAAAGAGAAAATCTGTTTTTTCTCCTGTGATGTGACAAAAAAGTATGACATGAGCAATCTTGGTTACAATAATCAATTTCTTACTTTTTAATTAATAATTTCTCATGTTTGAAATCCAAGCAAACATTCTTGTCATTTAAGTATACTTCCCTTTGTGATGCAAAAGGTGCAAATTTTGAACTAAATTGGATAAGAAATGGCTTCACGATAATTTTTGTGTTTTTATATCAAACATACACAAAAAATGGCATAAACCGAAGTCTAACATTGTCTAATAATAATAATAATAATAATAATATTCTTTATTTCAAGAGGGTTACACAGTTAGCAATACAACTAATCTTCCCTGAGGCCTTCACAAGTTAAAAATAATAACAAATAAACAATAATATACATTTAACAATACAATATCTAGTATACAATATAGAAACTATAATTTTTCAGACTCAGAACTCAACAAGTAGTCTTTAATTTTGCACTTAAAGGAATGAATATTAGGTGCATCACGAATAGATTTTGGCAGATCATTCCACAAGGATGGTCCTGAAAACATGAAGGATTTTTTAAACAATTCTAATTTTGGTTTTGGAATAGAAAGATTGCCTTGCATAACATTTCGAAGAGAATAAGGATTATTTTCTGAGATATAATTGAATTTATCAACAAGACAGGTTGGTGCATCATTTTTTATACATTTGTATGCAAGTATGTATTTGTGATACTGTTAAAGTATTTTTGTTTGTGGGGTTCCAATTTTTGTGGATTTCGTGGTTCTCTTTAACCATAAATTTAAGTTCCCAACGAAATACATTTTTTTCCATAGGGTTTAATGTACGGAAGTTGAAACCACGAATTTAAGTACCCACAAAATAGTGATCTTTATGAAAACCACGAAAATTGATGTCCACGAATAAAAGTACATCCACAGTACTTGATTCTTTGGTCAACAGTCAGCCACTCAAGCTGACCGAATAGAGGCTTTGAAGGGGCAAATGGGTCTGTGTCCAGTATTACTCTAGCTGTCCTTTTCTGTAGTTTCAAAACTCTATTTAATTCTTCATTATTACAACCACTCCAAGTTATGCAGCAGTAATCTATTAAAGGAAGTATATACCCATTGTAGAACATTTTTCTTGCATCTAGATTTTAAAATTTCTTTATTTTTAAAAGAAGATAAAGTCGGGATGAGATTTTAGCACATAATATGTCAATTTGATGGGACCATGTTAAAGAAGGGTCAATTTTGATTCCCAAAATTTTTTTTACAAGTAGAAATCTGTATTGTTTCATTATCCATAGTTAGAACACTTTCATTATAATATGGCATAACTTTTTGACTGGTTCCTATGATCATGTATTTAGTTTTACTTGTGTTAATAAACATATTATTGTCACTACACCATTCTTCAACACAAAGCAGATCCTCTTGCACCAAAGATTGTAGGGTATGAAAGCATTTTCCAGATAGATGCAATGTTGAGTCATCAGCATACAAATTAAGATTGCATTTTTTGTATATAAAGGAAGGTCATTAATATATAAAATAAACAATAGAGGGCCTAGTACGGAGCCTTGAGGAACACCATATTTTACAGGCATTTTGTTTGAACAAGTATTACCTATTTGTATTTGTTGAATAATGGTACATTAGTGTACATTATAGATATAGCTGTAAAAATTTTGATTTGGAGACTCTAAAAAATTGAAACATTCAGCTGACATCTAGACACATTTATCAATGAGCGAGGGTGACAGTGGTATTTTAGCATTTCTCAAAATCGCATATATCTGCATAAGAGCTTACTGAGCCAGTAATGGTTGTGTTACTGAATTTTTAAGTATTTCTGGTAATGGCATGTATTTATGAACATCAACATCTGAAGTGACACTGATCCCATAATCTCCTAAGCCACCATATACCATAGATATAGAGGAGGACAGTAGGTCTACTGCTGGTTCATGTTCTGGAACAACAAATAAATCATTGTTAACAAACTAGTCTCTGGTGAATCATTGTTAATGTTTAACTTGTGCATCTTTTAAAATAGCACAAGACTGGTATGAGTCCTAAAATCACAAGTGGAATAAATGAAATGAATAGCTGGTTCATGTTCAGAAATTTTCATGCTATGGAATAAACTTGTATGGTTTTTATGGCAGTTCATACTGTATGTGCTCTACTTTTTAATGTTGAGTTTTATTGTCATGATTTTGTGGATGTCTTTTATTGTCATGTTTTTGTGGATGTGTTTTATTGTCATGTTTTTGTGAATGCATTTTATTGTCATGTTTTTGTGGATGTGTTTTATTGTCATGTTTTTGTGGATGTGTTTTGTTGTCATGTTTTTGTGGATGTGTTTTATTGTCATGTTTTTGTGGATGTGTTTTATTGTCATGTTTTTGTGGATGTGTTTTATTGTCATGTTTTTGTGGATGTGTTTAATTGTCATGTTTTTGTGAATATGTTTTTTTTGTGGATGTGTTTTGTTGTCATGTTTTTGTGGATGTGTTTTATTGTCATGTTTTTGTGGATGTGTTTTGTTGTTATGTTTTTGTCGATGTATTTTGTTGTACTGTTTTCTAGCCTTTCCAATGTCTCTGGACTTCAATTAAATACATTTGCATATCACATCTTCCTTTGGTATTCTACTACCATTGTCTTTTAAGGGTTTATGTTCTTAACAAGTGAGATATCAGATCTACTCCTCATTTATAAACAAAATTGCTTACCACTAGTTCATGTTCTGAAATTACAAGTTGAGCATAATACAGTCAAACTTCAATAGCTCATACACACAAGAGATCTATGAACACATTTCAAGCTAGAGAGGTGTTTGCAACTATTAAGGTCTGATTAAACTGTATAAACTTCAACCAAAGGGGGGGGGGACAAAAAGCTTTTGAGACATCCATGGTGTTTGAGCTATTACAGTTCAAGCTGTCAATAGTTCAGCTGTATATCAAAAACTGCTGGTTTATGCTCTGATAAGACAGATATAAAAAGGCAAAGACACAAGGTAATGTTCAAGGAAATACCAGCACTAAATATTTACCATATTTAGCTACTGAATGTATATTTACTATTGCATACACTTCTTTTAGTTTTATATCGTTTTCATATGAATCGCCTCATTACCAGCTAGAGCTTACATTTATTTTATTTTTTTAAATATGTGTTCAAAGGGAACCACAAAAATATATAATATTGTTTAAAAAAAAAATATGGTATTATATAAAAAAATATTACATCTACTTCCTTGATGCAATTATTTATTAAGTGTTTGTTAAATTTGTAATATACATGTACATGTATATAAGACTGTACTTTAAATTTTACCTAGATGATCAAACTGGTCCTGATATGTGAACTTCTCCAAAGTTTGCACTTCAGTAAATATCACAGTTGACTTGAGAGAATCTGTCAATATAGAAACATATAAAAGTAAACAAAATTAATGGCTATAAAGAGTACAACAAAAAATGATGGTAAAAAATTAAACATTTGACAAATATAGAAATAAGCATATGAATTTGACATCAACATGCATGGCTGTAATTTCCTTCAACTGTTGTGTAAGTCCTTGTTAACACCAGACCAAATTATCTGTCGTTTACAAAGCTACTTTTATCATCCTATGTTTATCTTTTTCTTATCTGGCTTTTAATTTTTTATCCCGGTACTTTTCTGAAGAAAATGTGGGGATATTGTTTTGGTCCCGTCTGTCCGTCCGTCTGTCCATTAGATGAACCTTGTCAGAGGAACTCCTCACTCATTTTTTGGATTTAGGGTTTAAATTTTGTTATAGAATTGTTGCCTATATGCAGTAGATGCACAGTAAGCTTTCGGATTTTTCGATATCTTCTTGGTGCAAACAAGAGGCCCCAAGATAGGAAAAAGAAGGAAAACGGGGAATGTGTCAAGGAGACAACGACCCAAAGGGGAGTAATAACAACTCAAAGCCACCATAAGATCTTCAATGAACGGTGAGGAAACCCCACCCCCAACGGCAGGTCGGAGTTGGCCCCTAAATAAAAGAGTAATCAAGTTCAGCGAATAAACATCATCCTAGACTCCCATAGATATGGGATAGTGAACTAACTAGAAAACAGACAAGACACACAAAGGCTTAATAAATTTCCTGACTTAGGACAGGCGCAAACCTGCTGCGGCAGGGTTAAACTAGTTTTATTGGGCCCAAACCTTCCCCCTATAGCCAATGTGATAAATCAAAAAACATTAACAACAGTAAAATTCAGTTGGCAACAGGACTGAGTCAATTGTGAAAAATGAAACTGAAAGAACTAAATATACGGACATAACATGAAATCACAAGAGACTACTAGCAGTTAACTGACATGCCAGCTCCAGACCCATTACCAACTGACAAATTAAGTTATGTACCCTCAGTATATAGCTTCCATCAAGATCCCTTCCTGTGAGGAGTTTAGCATAATGATTTCATGTATATACCGGAATACATAACTCGTGTCCATGCAATACTGATTTTAGAAATTTAGAATGTGTTTAGTTAAAATGCAAAGACCCTATCAAAAAATCAATGTTAATACCAAAGAAGGCCATACGTAATGACTTGACGACAATACCGTAATTATAACCCTTATGAATTAGACGATTTAAAGGTTTTATAAGTTTGTTAGGCGAGATGTCTTTTTTGACACATGTGAGCTTGTCAGTGGAACTCCTCTTACATTTTTGGATTAAGTGTTTTAGTTTTGTTATATAATTGTTGCATATATGCTGCAGATGCGCAATAAGCTTTCAGTTTTTTTTTATATTGGTCTAGGTGCAAACAAGAGGCCCCAAGATGACTATTTTGACACATGTGAGCTTGTCAGTGGAACTCCTACATTTTTGGATTAATGTATTTAGTTTTGTTACATAATTGTTGCATATATGCTGCAAATGTGCAATAAGCTTTTGGATTTTTGATATTGGTCTTGGTGCAAACAAGATGCTCCAAGATGTCAATTTTGACACATGTGAGCTTGTCAGTGGATCTCCTCTTACATTTTTTGGATTTATGGATTTAATTTTGTAGCATATAGTCTGCAGATGTGCAATAAGCTTTCAGAATTTTGATTCTGGTTCCAACTTTGGTAAATTTCCTGAAAATGTCGAAAACTCATATTTTTTAACTTTAAGCATATGATCTCATATTTTTTTTTGAAGTTTTTAGAAAAAAATAAAGTTCTGAATATTTAGAATTCTGAAATGTGATTTCAATTTTGGTAAATATCCTGAAAGTCTCAAAGACCACTTATTTTGGGAAATTCTACCTAGCAACCAAACTTTTAAAATTTGTTTGGTTTTGAACAATTATTTTCATATATTGGATTCCAAAAATTTTGATTCCAATTTTGGTAAACTTCCTGAAAGTCTAAAAGACCACTTATTTTTTTAATTCTACCTAGCAACCATACTTTAATAATTTGTTGGAATTAGGAGAAACATTTTCACCAATTCCTTTTTCCAAAATTTTGGTAAACTTCCTGAAAGTCTCAAAGACCTCTTATTTTTGGGAATTCTTCCCAGCAACCATATATTCTTGTACTCTTTTTAAGTAAAAATAGTGATTATCCATCATTAGCACTCCAAATTGTTGTAGAAAATTACGCCAGGGTCTATTACAACTGTTTTCTGTGTCAAACAGGGAGTGTGGGGATGGCCATCATTTCTGATGGCACCACTTCTAGTTTATTATTTATATTGCTTTTTGACAACAAAACAATATCTTATTCAAAATTTTAAGATTGCTTCCAATTTGGATGCGGTAGAATTTCGGGTTGGTGATGCCTGTGCATGCATAAAAGCACCTACTGGTAGAAATCTGAACTTTTTTCCTTCAATTTTAACAAAGTTTCAAGTACCGTAAATATGAAATATCCCATTTTTGCCTCCATTCAAAGTTCAAATGTATCCCTTTTCATTGACCTGGTGCCATTTTTAATATTGTAATTGTCACATGATAATATTAACACCTGAAACCAGACTAGGGTATTTTCTTTTGAGTATTTGATCAGAGAAAGTATATGTTAACAAGATGTGTTTGTGAAACACTACATATGCCCCCAAATTCTAGTCAATTATATGGAAAAACTGCAAATTTTACCACTTTTGACCTCTGTGACCTTGACCTTTCATCTCACCTAATTTTTTTGCATTTTTATGTTCCTCTTGACTAGACCTATACACTGGCCAAGTATTAAAGGTCTATCTTACATAATACAAAAGTTATTTATTTCTGTGCTTGAAATTCCCAATTCAAACCCTTTATTCTGAAATAGGTGGAGCTGCTTTGGTTTTGAAATGGTTTTAATTGTTCATTTCATCTATTTAAACTTGCTATTAGAAACCTACAGAAAAGTACTGCATCAACATCTGACAGAAAAATTTAAACAATATTTTTTTTCCATATGGCCCCCTTTGGGCCCTTGTTTCTAAAAAACGGTAAATGCTACCTAAAATCTGTCGATATACTCCAGTTGTGCAATGTTATTAGCAACAAAATGAAGAAAACCCAATCTAAATACAACAAATAATAAGGATTCTACAGTCAAATATGGGAAAACAGCAAATTTAACCCCTTTTAACCTCTGTGACCTTGACCTTCGACCTTACCTAATCTTTTTGCATATACACTTTCTAAGTATGAAAAGTCTATCTTCATAGTTCAAAAGTTATAGCCAAGGTTGAAGTTTCGGACACACAGACGGATACACAGACAGACAGGACAAAAAAAATTTTCCCCCTGATCCTTGATCTGGGGGCATAAAAAACTTGCATATTTATGTTTCTTTTGACTAGACCTATACACTTGCTTAGTATGAAAATTCTATCTTACATAATTCAAAAGTTATAGCCAAGGTTAAAGTTTTCGGATGCACAGACAGACACACAGATAGACAGGACAAAAACAAATCCTCCCTGATCCTTGATCTGGGGTCATAAAAAAACTGGTCCTTTCCAAGTACGATTCTAAACTTCATTTTATCAGGTGATCCCTGAAGCTGACAGTAATTAATCTGATACCGAGAAATATCATGCTACCGGTACTATATAATATTAACTGGCCTAAATACATCAACTAACCTGTTTCATCATGTGACTGTTTCTGTTTATCTCCATATAACAGTCTCTGTACAGTAGAATCTGAAGAATGTCCATGTAAATTCATAGCTTTAAATTTCTCAATTCTAGCCAAATCTTCATCATAGTATTCTGATTCTTTAGTTGCCCACATTTGTTCTGATTTTTTTATGCGCAATCGTTTAATCACAGATGGTTCAGATTCTTTTGAAGCATGCATAGATTTACTCATTCTTATTTTTGGCTTTATACCAAAATCTCTTAATTCAGACTCAAGTGAGGCATGAAAATGTAAAGATCGTTTCAATTTTGGAACTGCGAGTTGAACTGGCTCAAATTTTGTCAGCTGAGATGGATGTCCAAATACACTTGGTTTTTTAATTTTCCATACTGCTGCTTCTGTTTCTTTATGAGAATCCATGTCTTTATTGCGTTTTAATTTGGGAAAAGCTGACTCCTGAACAGCTGTGGATTCCACAGTGGCTGACATTGTCGAACTTGGTCTTATATGTGGACGGATAATGTCATCATGAGATTCAGTCTCTTTCGTTGCATGCATATCTTTGTTTACTTTTAAATGTCTTTTATACTCATCTTCTTTCGTCTCCTTTGTTGAATGCATGTCTCCTACAAGTTTCACTGAAAATTTATCTGGTACTGGGCCATCACTTTCCTTTGTTGAATGTGCATGTTGGTATGTCTGAATACCCTGTTTAATGTCTGTTGGTTCACTTTCAACAGTAGCTGAGAAAGATTCGTTCAGTTTTATTCCTGTTTTTACTCTTGGGGAAGGTAAAGGCTTTAATCTTGGAGTGGAAGGTCTACCAGCTGAAAATTGCTGCGTTTCTGGAGATTCAAATATTTGGTCATCTCTTTATTAAAAAAAAAAGAAAAAGAAAAAATGTTAAAAACACACAATGAGAAACATTTATGGGTTTTCTCCCTGTACCAAATTGCCTGTATGTTGTCAAATAATTTTAATTTCCATATCAAAAGAAGTTTAACTATAAATTTATGCTTAATTAATGAAATTATTTTCACCGATTTGAATGTAATAAGGATCTGCTACAATGCCAGTAAAATATTTAACAATTCCATTTTACAACAATAGGGTCTGTAAGTCTGGATTTAATTTTGACTGCTTTTTTACACAAATATCTGATTTTTCAAAAAAGAAATTTCAACATATTAATCCTTGAATGTCATATTTTGGCCTAGATTTGTGGTACACAACTTACAAACCAAGTTTGAAGGCTGTCTGAGATTTTGTTCATAATGTTCTTGGTTAGAAAACTCATAATTTACCAAATTTTTAAGTTTTAAGAGGACAACTCTGAAACCTCTTTGACCACTGAACATAAAAATGAGACTGATATGAATTTTATATATCAAGTTTGTGACAGATATATTATTTTGTTCATATGTTATGTCATAATTTTTTGGAGTTGATGGAGAGATGCACATGAATGCAGGAATGAAAACACACCAGAGGGTATCACATAAAACATTGTACCTCATCTATTCATTTGGTATAACAATTCATATGAATCTACATACTCTCCAAGTTCTTTTCGAGCCCATTCTGGCATCTGTACTCCAGGTGAACGCTCTTGTCTTGATCTCTCTGCCCATTTTGGCAGGGCAACATCTCCGACAACAACTGGTCGACCAGTGATTGATCCTCTGTCTGCCCAGGCTGGTAGTACTACTGTGTCAGGGACATCTTCTGCTTTCTTTAAATATAAATATTTACAGAACCTTAGTGATCATGTTCACAAACCCAACATAACACATCTTGGATATACATGTAAATGATCTTGTATAAGCATTCCTGTTTATCATCTATTATTTTCCATAGAGATACCCACAATCTTGCTGGCTCTCCAGTATAAGAAATTTCTCACTCGAAAATAATTGTAAATTTAATGAAATTATTAATAGTTTTTTCCCCCTAAAAATGTTTATTTTACTAATTTATGTTTTAAATCTAATCTCTGCTTCACATTATGTTTTAAATCTAATCTCTGCTTACACAATGTAAAAAATATCAGCTCCTCAAAGGTACTACACATGTATTGTTAATAGATCATATAATGATCTTTGTTAATTAAGAAATAAAACATGGCCGCCATACTATATTGTCATTATAACATGGGCTTGAGTTGTTTTTGTAAATATTTTATCCCGAGCGTTAGCGAGGGGTAATATATGCAAAAACAATGAAAGCCCATGTTATAATGACAATATAGTATTTGGCGGGTATGATTTATTTCGATTCTGATATGGAAATTTCACCCATTTTATACCCGAAGCGAGCAGCGACTATCTAATGGTTCCGTAACATTTTGATTTTGATAAACAAATACACGGACAAAAAACTTTCCACAAATACAACAAAAACTTACTTTCGTTTGATGAAATTGCTTATGTAACTGTAGAAAATGCCTCAAGTCCTCTTAATCTCCATTCAAACTTTCCAACCGACGCTGCTTACAAACCGGACATTACGATGTTATTTGTGACGTCACAAGTAGGAAAATTAAAGTTTGTCCCGAACATTGCCTTTTCAAGTTATAAAATTCCATAATGAATTTCGGAAACAAATTTAATTAAAAAAGTTGTTAGTGAATGGTAGATGATTTTGACAATTAAAATGAAAAATAGATTCCACAATATGCAACAGAAACTATGCATCTTTTGCGCATGTGCTAAGAGTGTTATATTGGTATTATAACATGGCTCTATTTACAAAGCTAATACAGGAAGCCATATTAGAATTTCACATTAAAAAACAAAATTGCACATTTATTGCAATGAAAATCACAAACAAGATTTAATAATTTAAAGTTGTTTCAGGAAATCACCCAATTATGTTTGAGATCTTATGCAAATTCATTCAAAAAGTTGAAAGACTATGGTAATATTAAAATCTCAAACTATTGATATGAAATGGTGATATTCTATCTTCTGATATATCTTGTAATGGAATGCATCTATCAATTTTTGTCTGTTTGGTGTCACCATTGCACTATCAAATTTTGTTTTGTGATGTAGTGACACCGAAGATGCACACACTAAAAGAACAAGTTTCAAATTGGCTAGACATTACCTGTTTTCCTGTAAACAATCTGATAGTACTACGTCGATGCCAATCGTGGAAAACATGAAATAAATTGGGGAGGGATGGAGGAATATAAGAAATATTGACAAACTTATCTTAGTCCCATAATTTCTAAAAGATGTATCAAATCTTTATATATAAAAGATGGATTGTACATGTAAGAGTAACTCCATGTTATTTAAAAACTAGAGAATGTGTCTGTAAGCCACGGATGCCCCGCCAAAAGATTAATGGCAAAGGATAACCTAATCATAAAATGTAAGTCAAAGCCACTTAATTATCATTGATGTGGGCAGTACTCGCCAAGGCAATTAATTTGATGAAATAACATTGTCCTATAATGTGTAGTTGTTGAGAAATGGACTTAAATTAAAACTTAACCAAAGTCACTGAAGCGTAAAATGTATGTCAAAGCCACCTAATTGTCAATGATTTGGGTAGTACTGATCAAGGCAATTGATTGATGAAATATCATTGTCCTATAATGTGCAGTTGTTTTGAGAAATGGACTTAAATTCAAAACTTAACTGAAGTCACTGAAGCGTAAAATGTAGGTCAAAGCCACCTAATTGTCAATGATTTGGATAGTACTCTTCAAGGCAATAAATTTGATGAAATATCATTGTCCTATAGTGTAGTTGTTGAGAAATGGACTTAAATGCAAAACTTAACCAAAGTCACTGAGGCGTAAAATGTAGGTCAAAACCACCTAATTGTCAATGATTTGGGTAGTACTCGTCAAGGCAATTAATTTGATGAAATATCATTGTCCTATAATGTGTAGTTGTTGAGAAATGCAAAACTTAACCAAAGTCACTGAAGGGTAAAATGTAGGTCAAAGCCCCCTAATTGTCAACGATTTGGGTAGTACTCATCAAGGCAATAAATCTGATGAAACATCATTGTCTTATAATGGGTAGTTGTTGAGAAATGGACATAAACGCAAAACTTAATCAGAGTCACTCAAGCATGAAATATAGGTCAAAGAGTCAAACTACCTAGTGAACTCTGTAGTACTATCAAAGATCTATGTACTGACCTATTATCATTGTTCTACCTATTACAGTTTCTGAGAAATGGACTTTAACGCAAAACTTAACGGACGTACGGACATAGGAAAGGACGGACAAGGGTAACACTATATGCCCCTTCCACATTCATGGGCGGGGCATAAAAAAATTTTGGGTCATGCAAGTTCAGTTCTTGTGAAATGACAAGACATTAATTCTTTACCTTTGGTTCAGGATTTTCTTTCATCTGATTTAACCAATAATTTTCATCCTGTTGTAAAAACTCAATTCGGTCAAGATCTAACTTTGCCCGTCTAACACGCCATAAAGCTTTCTGCTCCCTAAATGTTGCCTCTTCTGTTAGTTTTTCATAGTATTCTACTATTTCTTCCCTGAAATCACAGAAATGAGCATGAATTACAATTTTACAGTTGTTTATACATGTATTTGTGTATGAGGGGGAGGGGTATGATATGAATATTGCTTTCCTGAAGTCCATATAACATTGCACTGACTTCATGAACAGACTATAACAAAAATAAAACTATACATCTATCATAAAATTCAAAATTGAAATTCAAATAAGTCTGCTTTGTTTTTTCAAGATTATGTAACGTAGAGAAATTTACAAGGTTTCCCAATATTCAAAGTAGCAAGTATTTTGGTGTTGGCACAAACGCTGGTTAATTTGGAAACTTCATTTTTAAAATTTTTGAAAATTTAGCTTAAAGCTAAGGAGAATCTCCCTCTTACAAAGCATTGTCCTCTGGTAGCTTCCATTTAGATCCTTTGGTTATTTATTCTCAGTCAGCTTTGATGCATCTTTCAGTTTATAGTCTACCAAATGTTTTGATTTTATATGGAACATAAGTTGTCGAAATGGCTTTCTGAAGAAAATAAATTTACAGGAACTTTGGTATTTTGATTTTTACATTGTATTTTCTATATCTAAATTACAAATCCAGCTGTTTAGATTCAATAAAAAAATACAGACCACAGTACTGTGATTAAGGTAAAAAATATTCATACTGTGAAATCATCCATCTTACCTAGCCTTTCTCTCCAGCTCCAACTCCTTTTCTGTTAGAGCTTCTTCCTGTCTTGTTACCATGGCAATATACTGTTTATCTTCTTCTTTATCTGCTTCTTTTTGTGATACTCTTCTCTACAATAGGTTCATTATAAACAATAAAGACTAATAAAAACTTATAAGACAATCAGTTAAAGCATTGTTTATTTGTTGTTTTTAAAATATTTTATTTCAGACTGACTGAAAACTTTTACATGTATCAAGGATAACTGGTCCAAACCTTTTTTAAATAGAACTATGATTTTGGTAGTAGAATTCTCCTTTTTGAAAGGTGACAACCCTCTTCTTTGAAATTATGGAATACACAATGTAATTGCATTTAAATAGCAGAGTTTCTCTAAATTTGCTTCCAATATGTGTATAAAGGCAACTTCATCAGGTAATTATGATGCAAAGTTTTCTTTTGTGTAAATAATTTGAGGATCAACCTGTGATGGTTTCTGCATTATATGTTTAAATTATATCCAAATACAATGAAGTTTTGTTTTGCAACAAATCAACAATGGGAGGAAAACTTACCCTTAAATCTGCCTTCATCTGATCTTTCAGAAAATCAAACTGTTTTCTCTTCTTTTCATCAGCTTTTATCTTTTCTTGAAGAACTTTTTCTATTAATTCATAATAATAAAAATATTGGATTGCATACATTAGTATATCTGTTTACAAAAATTATCTTCACTACTAATGTGTTTTATTAAAATGTACAATGTCACTGCTTAAATTCTTACTCTAGACTGCAAAAACATACTCAATTTGTTAAACTTCTAATTTTTCAAAAATAAAAAATAAGGGACTGCACTTCGAACAAAAATATGTAAGAAAATTTCAACTTTTTGCGTTTTTATACATGTATTCAATTTACTGCAACATTTTCATTATAAATCAAACTTTATTCCATAATGAAAGTTGAAGTTAGGACAACTGCTTTTTTATTTCAGTTATATGAATAAGATACCTTGGTATACACGTAGCTCCTCCTCTGCAACTTCTCTTGCCTTATGTATCAGATCTAGTTTGGCCTGTTCTGCTCTGGCTTTCATTTCTTCTCTGTAAAGCATTATAAAAATAATTTATCAGAAATAAATTTGATTTTAAATACTTTTTGATTTTTACTATTACAATAGCCACCTCTTAAATTACAACAAAAATGTTGAATTATCATATATCATACATTAACCTCACAAATACTGTGTCTAAAATTAATGTTTTTAACTGAACAGAGGTTAAGTTCAGTGTCATTTTTTTTCAGAAAACACAAGTCATAATGTAGTCCCATGATACACATGCACAACTTGAGACCAGATGCCTACCATAAGTGAGGTTCAAGTTTTACAGATGCCATCAATGACATTCATATGAGTAAAAGTAAAAGCATCGCATTCATCGGGTGCATCCCAGTTTCTGGTTGTAAACAGTCAAATTATCATGTTTTTCTTCAGCATTTCGTACAAAGAAATGATAAAATGTAACATCCTTCTTATTCTTTTCTTCCAAGATTTGGATAGTTAAAACATTTTCACTTTCATTTCTTTGTGATTATGAAAGATAGAAGAACTCCATTTTTAACATGGTTCATGTTGTTTTTAATAAATAAAGGAATACAGTATCTGGGCATATTTTAATGACAGTGCATACTGTGGTTTGTTGGTGTACCTGAGAAAAAATTTTTGACACTTCATTATGATTTCACACAGAGGGACCAATACCTACTTTATCTCCTTTCAGTAGAGTTTACTGAAGTGGATACCGATGGTATGCAGGGTTGTCAATTAATTAATTCATATTAATTAAATACCATGTTGACAACAACACTTTGGTAAACTGCAGATACTTTATTGTCTACATGTTTTGCCCTAAATGGGCATCTTCAGGACCACCTGAAGACACCCGATTAGGGCGAAATGTGGTCCTGAAGACCCCCGATTAGGGCAAAACATGTAGACAATAAAGTATTTGCAGTTTACCAAAGTGTTGTTGTCAATATGGTATTTAATTAATACTTCATTATGATGTACGGTGCTCCCTCGTATTATCGTCCCTCTTTAATGGTGGTCCCTCACTTATCACCCACCCATTTCCATGGTCCATTTTTCATAAAGATGCATACTAACTTTCTATGTGATTTATTCCCTCAATATACTGCCAACCTCACATATTGTCAAAATTTTCTTTAGGCCCAAAGGTGGTGATATAACAAGAGTGCACTGTATATGATATAATTTGGAGTTTTTGAAGAATAAATACTTCGGTACAAGAGGCAAATACAAAATTTTGTGCAATGTGGTGAGTTATCTGATTTTTCCAAATGACTACATCTTGGATGGCAAACATTCCAATAAGTCTCAAACTCATTTTTCCCCAAGATACTCCTATAAACCTCTGAATTGTCGAGGAGAAGTATAAACTCAGAAGCCTCTGAAGTATATAAACAAACACCGTACCTTGACAGTGTAAGCTGTCTAGCAATTTGTTTCATTTTACTGACATAAATTTCACACTGTAGTTCTGTGGCCTTCATCTCCTCACTAGAATATGTTACCATTATCTTGGGTATCTCATAGTCTTCTGTTTTACATAGAAAATGCTGAAAACAAAAATTTAAAGTCAAGGTTACCGACATGGGTTACAAAATCACAAAACTAACCTAAATTGAAAACTTTGTTCAATGAGAACTAGTTAATTATGAAATTAACAGTAAGTTATTTAAATTTAATAAATGTATAAAAGTGAGGCTTGACAAGCTTCTGGACAACTGAAAATTTATTCAGAAAAATATGAGAAATTTTTCTAATGACCTAATGTAAAACAAAGTGGATTGTATTCTGAATAGATCTGTAAGGAAATTTCACAAGACTTGTACATGTATATTTACATTCTCTAACTATTGCGATAAATAAATGTTTCCAAAACCAGTGGGAAATGTTAAAAGTTAATAGAAACTTGAGACACTATAGCATTGATTTTTCTAGCGCTCGTCACTTTCGTATTTTACAAAACAGTTTTCAAAATGACAAAAGTTTTCTGAACCACTTTCATCACTTAAAATTTTTCATTGTAAACTTTTTCTCCTTAAAATATGAAGAAATTATATTCAGTGTCATATTTATAACAAGTTTACAACCTCAAGCTAATTAATTCATTACAAAGGTGATGTTGTTACAGGTAAATTGCTAATCCGATAATTAACAGGTAATTAACCATATAGTACATGTAGTTGTCAAACAACCAATCAGGTACAATCATTAAATATAATTTAATAACCAGCAAGCCATGAAATGATAATATTTTAAGTGATTATTGCTTAAAGTTTTAATTTCAACAGAATATTTGCCGGTCCTACTTTCGTTTCTGTCCACAACATTCCGATTGCGCATGTGCAAATATAAACAAATAAATTACTCACAATTTATACATGTAAGACCAATGTTTGTTAAGTTTGTGTCAGTCCCAATTTAAATTTAATTAATATCAAACAAAATTCTGCTGTTTTGTGCAGCCTTTCAAATTTTAGTTTGATTGAAATACTAGTACATAGTTATTTCCGACTTTGTTCAAAATTACAACTCCTATGTGATTTCCTCTCAACTTCCTTTGAAGAGAATTCCAACTAAATTTTGATGTAAAACATAACCTCTGATAATAAACATGAAATGATATTCCAAAGAATTGCTTGCATATATAAGCTCAACACCAAAGCAGAAGACTGTAAATCATACGTTGCTTTGATACACAGCATACAAAAAAGCATCAAGGAAAAGGGGGAGGGGGATACTTGTACTTGTTTTCACCTGTAAAAAATGACCACAATTGGATTGAAAATTCTCTTTATATTCCCAATTAATTTCATTCTATATATTTCTCCATCAAAAGTTGATGTTCAAATGAAAACTAGTTATTAAAAGGAGCTCATTATAAGTGTCTTAAGGAGGTTTGCTCCTCATGTTTTGGGATTTTTGTCAGATTTTCGGAATCCTCGGGTTTTATCCATTTAATAGTATTATAATTTTTTACCCATTGACCCCCTAATTTTATTCCATAATTTCATTTTATACAGCTTTGTAAACATTCTGTAAAAATTCCATTGGATTCTATTTATTCTGTCATCTTCATTCATGGTCAAACCTTGTCAATGTTAATCCTATGAAAAATCAGAGGAGTTCGGTTTCCCGCCAAATTTTCAAACACTTAAATCTCGAAAACTAGATCATCAACCTATCAATTTTTTTCACTTAAGTTGTTTCCTTTTAAATTTTCTAATATTAAATCATGTTTATTTGAAATCCTATTTATTTTCAAATGGAGTAGCAAACCCCCTTAAAAGATAGCAAAAGTTACATGATCTGAAATGTATGTTCCTATAATATACATATATATCTTTAGTACTGTTTTAGTTTTTATCTTTAAAACACAGAGCTTTAAAGAATGACTGTCGCTCTATGCATTAGTGACTAAAGCTTTCAAAATCCTAGAATAAACCCTGCTATAGACATCATATACAACCAAACCAAAACTAGATGACAGAAGTGTGATTGTGGTGAAACCTATGAAATATATATCACAAAAACTCAAATACATGTACATATGAAATATAAACTTTAAACGTACGTCAGGACAGCATGTCTTCAACAGATTAATGGATTTCCCACACGTAAATATTTTCTTGGCATACTCTCTCAGAAACAAAGGGACAGAATCCATCACTTCACTTGTATTCAGTGTAAACCCATGACTCCAGTAGTTTTTATCTGTAACAAAACAAATTAACCTGTTCACTATAGATATAGCAAGGAAACATGACAAAATACATGAACATCAAAAATACATTGTTATCACAATTCATGTTCAATACACAACAAACACATGTGTAGTATTTCTGATAATAAGAGGCAAGTTACAATAACAGACCCTTACTAGTGGAAATCCTTTTCATATTTTGAGATAATAAATTTGTAAAAGAATGTATAAGGCACCTTCATCTAGATATTATCATTTTTATGGTACCAGGCATACATGTAGTACATGTACCTTTTGCCTGTGAAAATTCTGTTATGAGGCAATATAAATCTAGCTGATGGGTGTGCAAGACAAGGAAATCTCAAAAACCCAAGTGCAAGATTAAGGTTATCCCTGATGAGGCTCTGCTGAGTAGCTGAAAGTTGAAATAACACCACTACCAAGTTGAAATGGAAAAAGATCTAAAGTACAGTAACTTGAAATCATTTGGGGGTATAGTCCAGTTGTTAGGTATAGTATCTAGCTGTCAAGGTAAATAAACAATTCAAATATACTCACATCTGTTTATCGAACCAAATAAAAAGATTTGAACTTGTTTTGTAAAATGTACATGTGTACATTACATGTCCAGTGTGAATATGAGGTACTTGTATATATTTTTTTTGCTGTTCAATTCAAAAATAAATAGGATTTCAAATAAATGTTATTTTTTGTAAGAAAAAGAAAGACAAGTAATTTCAGGAGAAAAAATTGATAGGTTGCTGAAAAGTGGTTACAAATGTGACAGGAAACTGGACTCCTCTTAATTTTTATAGGTTTAACATTAGTAATGTTTATGCATAGACAAATGTGACAAAATAAATAGGATTTAATGAAATTTTGTCAGAATGTTGCATTAAATGAAATTATCAAATAAAACAAGTGTGGATCATATTTCAAGGCAATACAGAAGTCCCCTACTGGTGGAATAATTCTTTGTTATATCAGCAAAAATAGTTAAAGAAGAAAAGTTTTCAGAGTCCAAGGCCCATAACTCTGCCAAAAATCAATGAACCTAACTCATACTCAAACTTGATCTGTAACCCATAGTTGTTGACTATCAATGCAAATATCAGACTAATATCTGAAACAGTTTAGAAAAAAGTCCGGAAAACCTATATTTTAACAAAATTTTCTAAGTCCAAGGCCCATAACTCCGTCAAATATCAATGGAATGGAATCAAACTCAAACTTTATCTGTAACTCATAGTGGTAGAATCACATAGCAAATATTAGCTTAATATCTGGAACGGTTTAGAAAAATGTCCGGAAAACCTATATTTTACCAAAATTTTCTATAAAGTCAAAGGCCCATAACTCCGTCCAAAATCAATGGACAGGAACCAAAGTCGATCTTGATCTGTAACTCATAGAGGTAGACTCACATAGCAAATATCAGCTTCATATCTGGAACGGTTTATAAAAAAAGTCTGGAAAACCTATATTTTACCAAAATTTTCTAAGTCAAAGGCCTTTAACTCCGTCCAAAATCAATTAAAAGGAACCAAACTCGAGCTTGATCTGTAACTCATGGTGGAAGACTTACATACCAAATATTAGATGAATACCTCTTATAGTATGGGAAAATAAACAGCTGCTCCAAGAGCGCATGATACGCCCGTCCCCACTTTAAAGCAAACTGATTAAATGATTCCTGAAATTAAAAACTCCATATGAACAAACATGACATGGGACTTCTGATATGTATCAATTATTTCATCTGATGTTAAACAGTCAAAAATGAATATTGGTTTAGGGGTAGTGATCTCTTAAAATCAATGTGTAGACAGAAATTGCAATTGCATACTTTTTTGAAATAATCAAAGTCCTATAACTCTGGAACGAAAAATCCTTCCACAAAATAAATCGATAGGGAGCTTTCTTCCGTCATATCCAACAATCTTGCAAAGTTTCAAGAAAAATGAATAAAGCGTTCTCTAGCTAGAGTACAACATATGGACGGAAATGGTATTTCATGCTTTTTTTTAAATAATCAAAGTCCCATAACTCTGTAATGAAAAATCAATCAACAAAATAAAATGATAAGGAGCTTCCTCTCTTCATACCCAACAATCCTGCAAAGTTTCAAGAAAAATCATCAGAACATTCTCTAGTTAGAGTATGACATATGGTGAAAAATTGCAATTTCAAGCTTTTTTGGAATAATCAAAGTCCCATAACTCTGGAATGAAAAATCCTACAACAAAATAAAATGATAGGGAGCTTTCTTCGGTCATACCCAACAATCCTGCAAAGTTTCAAGAAAAATGGTCAAAGCGTTCTCTAGTTAGAGTGCGACGTGTGGACGGACGGACAGACGGACAGACGGACGGACGGACGGACGGACACCAGTATACCATAATACGTCCCGTCAAAGACGGGCGTATAAAAATCCGGAAAACTGAGTGTGACAGACTGACGTACTGATGGAGTGCAAACCTAAAGTCTCCTTCGGCGAAGCCAGTAGGGGACTAATAAAGGGATTCCGGAGCAAAAAATTATAATGCTCTAGAATGGATAAAAGCAGAGAAGTCCGAAAATCTGACATAAATACTAAAACGTGATCAGCGAGCATCCTTAAACACGTATTATATAGTATTAAAGATATAAAAGTTTCAGAAAATGGGACAGATTTTTACCTCTGAACTGAAGATAATCTTCATGAACTTGTATCATAAATTCTCCATACACATCTCTGTAACGGCCATGGAATATCCAGTCTTCTAAACATCTGCAACATAGCAAATTTATTTTACATTTAGTTACTTATTAATTATCATAATTTCTAAAATATTCCAAAAACTATTTTTTTTTCATCTGCAAAATAAAACTGCACATTCAGAGAAGAATCTGATGTACTTCCGATACTGTAAAAATGGAGATGCACTTCTTGTAATTGTATTTCTTGACTATTTGTACAAGTTTTTACAGAGAGTCTACATGTTTTTGACTTATCAATGTCATTAACTGTTCAAACTTTCATTATAAATGTACATGTCAGTTAACTGCTCGTAGTCTCTTGTGATTTCATGTTTATGTCCGTATATTTAGTTCTTTCAGTTTCATTTTTTTCAATTGACTCAGTCCTGTTGCCAACTGAATTTTACTGTTGTTACAATTGTTTTTTTTTTTATTTATCACATTGGCTATAGGGGGAGGTTTGGATCCAATAAAACTAGTTTAACCCCGCCGCATCAGGTTTGCGCCTGTCCTAAGTCAGGAAATTTATTAAGCCTTTGTGTGTCCTTGTCTGTTTTCTAGTTACTTCACTTTATGTCTATGGGAGTCTAGGATGATGTTTATTTCCCTGAACTTGATTACTCTTTATTTAGGGGCCAACTCCGACCTACCGTTGGGTGTGGGGTTTCCTCACCGTTCATTGAAGATCTTATGGTGGCTTTGAGTTGTTTTTACTCCCCTTTGGGTCGTTGTCTCTTTGACACATTCCCCTTTCCCTTCTTTTTCCAATGTACAAAAAAGGTAAGGGATTTTAGGTGGATTTAAGAGCATTTTTCATAGCACCATGACTTCCTTTTGAATGGAAAAGCTCTCAAATGAAAAACAAAAATTCAATTTCAACATGTACAGAAGTAAGCAGCTATAAATACAAAATTCCTACAAGACTTACAACAGATATGGTCCACATGTTGTCTGTAGTATAGATAACATCATTGTGTATTGCTCACTACTGGCTGATTCTAATGTTTCCCGATACACATAACTCAAGAGTTCTATACCCTGAAAATATTCAATACACAAATATGATACATTTCAAGTAATACTAAGCAAACCTTGTGTAACATAAGAAAAATTATCTTTGCATGAGAACATAGAATTTTTTTTTTGGTTTGAAATTTCTGCTGTCACATTTACCCTGAAGACTGTAGAAATATGCTAGACTTGCACATAATGAATTTTATTTCTGAAATTCTGAGATTAATAATATTTTTCAAATTAAAAAATTTCTCCCCATCATGAACCTCTACTATCAATAAATCTGAATCGGACATTGTCTGGAATTCATTCATGGGATAATAAATAATGCATAGATTCTGTAAAATCTTGTTTTACTAGTTCAGAGCAGAAATAAATTTATTACAGGTAGACTTTACTATTTAAGGTAGTTTGGGGGACTAAAAACAAAATGATAGATTTTCCTTATTTTTCTGTGACTGAAAGTTCATTTAATTCCCTTCAAAATTATAGTAAAAAAATCAATGTGTCACCGATCTCGTTTTTCTGGGAGAAGTTTCCGAAAATAGCAAGATTTTGAACTTTTTAATGTAGTCTATATGGGGAAAAATACAATTTTAGAAATGGTTATATGAACAAAACCATAGATTTTTTTTGAAAAATAACAAGTATGTTAAAGAAATCTCTTTGGAAATATCAAATGAAAAATAGGGGTCACCGATCATATTTTAGACAAAATCATGAAAATGAGATTTTTCCCTTACTATTTCTTTAGAATTGAGTTTTTCCAAAAAGTGACATATTTTACAAGCTGGCAGCATATTAAAATGTTACTCATTTCATATGATTTATTATCAATAAACTATTCAAAATCATTTTTACAACATTATAATGATTTTCATCAGATGCGTGAAATGGATGCGCAGTTTCAGACACCTGAGCCACCTTAATGATATGATCATGACCTACTCAGTATCCAATTATCGTTTTAACCACCTACTTTCATATGTCAGAGATCATTTTTATTTCAAAGCATCAATATCCAATGTAACGGACAACAAGAGAAGGGGCAGTGGGAAACGACAGCTAATCCCCTCGCCTGGTTGTTCAATGTTTGTCTTGTATTATAAGCACTCCACAAAATTGTATCATTCAAGATCTGGCTTGTTACTTAAATCTGAGACAGTCATGCAAGAAATGTGGTGACCTTATTTCAATCAAGAGCATAATATTATGCATCTACTGATGAAAAATTAATGTTTTACAAGTTGTAGTATGCAAGATCAAGACTGTAACAAAAACTTTAACCTAATTCGCTCATGCATGAAATGCAGGTCAAAGTGACCTAATTTTTTTCTGGAGCTTCGTAACTTTAAAAAACGTATCTACATACAAAATATTATTCCTCTATGAGTAGTAGTATCCCAGATATGGACTCTTACAAAAACTTTAACCTTAGTCACTCATGCATGAAATGTAGGTCAAAGTGACCTTATTATTTTCTGGAGCTTTGTAACTTTAAAAGACGCATCTACATACAAAATACTATTCCTCTATGAGTAGTAGTATCCCAGATCTGGACTCTTACAACAAAAACTTTAACCCAAGTCAATCATGCATGAAATATACGTAAAAGTGACCTAATTTTTATCTGGAGCTTCATAACTTTTCAAGGCGCATCTACGTACAAAATATTATTCCTCTAAATTTAGTAGTATCCCAGATCTGGACTCTTACAAAAACTTTAACCAAAGTCACTCAAAGTGACCTAATTTTTATCTGGAGCTTCTTAACTTTACAAGATGCATCTATATACAAAATAGTATTCCTCTATGACTTGAAGTATCCTAGATCTGGACTCTTTCAAAAACTTGAACCTAAGTCGCTCACGCATGAAATGTAGGTCAAAGTGACCTAATTTTTGTCTGGAGCTTCTTAACTTACAAGACCCATCTACATACAAAATATCACTCCTCTAAAAGTTGTAGTATCCCAGATCTGGACTCTTATAAAAACTTGAACCTAAGTCACTCATGCATGAAATGTAGGTCAAAGTGACATAATTTTTATCTGGAGCTTCATAACTTTAAAAGGCGCATCTTTATACAAAATACTATTCCTCTATGACTTGTAGTATCCTAGATCTGGACTCTTACAAAAACTTGAACCTAAGTCACTCATGCATGAAATGTAGGTCAAAGTGACTTAATTTTTGTCAAAGTGACATAATTTTTATCTGGAGCTTCATAACTTTACAAGATGCATCTTTAACAAAATACTATTCCTCTATGACTTGTAGTATCCTAGATCTGGACTCTTACAAAAACTTGAACCTAAGTCACTCATGCATGAAATGTAGGTCAAAGTGACCTTATTTTTGTCAAAATGACATAATTTTTATCTGGAGCTTCATAACTTTACAAGACGCATCTTTATACAAAATACTATTCCTCTATGACTTGTAGTATCCTAGATCTGAATTCTTACAAAAACTTGAACCTTTACAAGACGCATCTCTATACAAAATACTATTCCTCTATGACTTGTAGTATCCTAGATCTGAATTCTTACAAAAACTTGAACCTAAGTCACTCATGCATGAAATGTAGGTCAAAGTGACCTAATTTTTGTCTGGAGCTTCTTAACTTTACAAGATCCATCTACATACAAAATATCATTCCTCTAAAAGTTGTAGTATCTTAGATCTGGACTCTTACAAAAATTTTAACCTAAGTCACTCATGGATGAAATGTAGGTCAAAGTGACCTAATTTTTATCTAGAGCTTCATAACTTTACAAGTTGCATCTACATACAAAATAATATTCCTCTATGACTTGTAGTATCCTAGATCAGGACTCTTACAAAAACTTTAACCCAAATCACTCATGCATGAAATTTAGGTCAAAGTGACCTAATGTTTATCTGGAGCTTTGTAACTTTACAAGATCCATCTACATACAAAATATTATTCCTCTATGAGTTGTAGAATCCAAGATCTGGACTTTTACAAAAACTTTAACCTAAGTCACTCATGCATGAAATGTAGGTCAAAGTGACCTAATTTTTGTCTGGAGCTTCTTTACTTTACAAGACACATCTACAAATAAAAGATTATTCCTCTAAGAGTTGTAGTATCCCAGATCTGGACTCTTACAAAAACTTTAACCTGAGTCACTCATGCAAGAAATATAGGTCAAATCCACCTATTCTATATACAGTAGACTCCATGAAATCGAATATCGGATAAAGGAATATATCGGCAAATCGAATATAATTTCAAAACACCAAACCATTTCCCATAGTTATAGTGTTAATTTCTCCGCCTAATTGGATATCGGATNCGTGTATGCACTGAGTGAAACGAATCTATATTTCGCAAAATCTTCAACCCGAGATATCACGTGATAAATGAACGTATCTGGACGTGAGTTGGACGAATAGGGTTCTCGTCATCCGTCACGTTTCGCGTTAATTGACGAGTTGGACGAATAACAAGTCGTCACGTTAATTAACTGATCGCTGACTGACCGCTGACTGCTCCCTGACGAACGGGTGACGGGTGACTGATTGTTTTTTCTGTAAGGGCTACGCTGCACAGTACTGTAAAACCACGAAATTAAGTTCCCAACAAAATGGATTTTCCCTAGAGTTTTTATGCAGAGAAATTGAAAACACAAATTTAAGTACCCATGAAATAGGGATATTTATGGAAACCATGAAAATTTATGTCCAGGAATTAAAGTACTTGAACAGTATATCGCACAAGACAGTAGTCTAGAGTGATATTCTTTTCTGAGTGTGGTAACCTAGTATATCCTGCCTAAAGTAAATTTCTGAAATGTTGATTGGTCAAAGACGTCACATGCTGATGGTGTATATTCCATATCAGGTGACTGACTTATATACAGTCAGTGACTGCCATTATACAGGGTCACTGTATAGATGTTGACACGTTTCGAACATGGTTTTTAAAAATATACTGCACATTCGGCAGGATATAAACATTACACAGAACGTAAGTGACCTAATATAGTACATACATGGTCAGTAAATTGAAAACTGGGCTCAAGCTTCGATCTTGCCAAATATTAAATTTACTGATCGTGTATATACCATATTAGGTCACTTACAGACTGTGTAATCTATAATACCATTCAAAATTAAAGGCAGTATGTGTTAAATTATAATGAACATCTTGACTGTTTTACTTCAAATAATGTAAATGATGTCACTGTACAATTAGAGCTCACAGTATACTTGAGAGAAGACTGGTATACTCAACAGAGGGGTGGTACATCAAAGTACCAAGCTTACAGTTAATCAATCAAAAGTAACAAAATTTATGTGAAGTATAATAGACACGTATACTTGTACAAGAAAACACTACTTAATTATTTTCCATTATCTACTTACAGTTGGAAAATGGTCTTCATTGTCATGGTCAACTGGTTCTTCACAATTACATAGTTTTGCAAGGTATCTGGAATGAAGTACAGAAAAATTGATGTAAAGTAAGAACACATTCAATAGATTTTTCCGAGGTAATGGACCTGGTAAGAAGTATGTATTTCACCTGTACTAAGCGCAACAGAAGAAAATGGAAGACAAAAGAACATTCAGAGTATCGAAAGCATCAGATTAATTACACGTCTGGAGCAATGCATGATGCCTTCTTGTTGTCTTTTTTGTAGTGTTCATACTGATAGGGCAATAGTTTTGTAGTGTTTTAGCTTGTTTTTTGGGGGTTTTTTTTGTTGTTGTTTAGAAAAAATGAAAGGATATGGAGTGAATGTGACAAAAATGCCAAGGGTTTATCTAGCTTTTTTGGGAAAAGGGACCCTGTGGGCAAATTGGGAATTTTTAATCGACATTTTATGAAAATTGGGAAAAATATAACAAGATAAAAAATGTCTCTTCACTCTATATTTTGAATAGAAAACTTTTTATTTGCCTTATACAGTAAAAGGATGATTGTATCAGTTTCTTTATTGTGATTACTGTAAAATTGTCACAGTGTTTGGTTAAGTGTTTTATTTAATAATTCTGAAACATAATATCAGAGAACAACAAATACTTTCATAATTTTATTTTTCTTTCTTTCTTTTGTTTGATTATGAGGACAAGCTCATCCAGTTCAGAGTTTTTAAATTCTGGTATTGGAACATTTGTTCATTTTCAATTTTATTTTCATCTACAGTTGGGCTTGGCTCTACAATTTTATTTAGATTAGATTCATGTTACATTGGGCTTGTCTCTACAGTTTTGGTTAGATTTGAGGGCTCAACACACTTGAAATCTCCCTCAGGGTACAGATAGGGAGAGTTCAGGTCATGACAGGGAGACTTGTGTACACATATCTTCAAATTAATTTAAATGATCAATGATTTTTTTTGTATTTGTTTCCCTCTGCTATTGAGTATTTTCAGGTGAATATTACACATTCAACAATGGCAATTATTCAAATAGTATTGCTAATCTCATGATC
>MJUU01067335.1:9024-21210 GCA_002080025.1 Modiolus philippinarum | reverse complement strand
ATTTTCTCACCTGTTCTGATCTAACAACTGGATACTTTGATTTTCTGTCAATTTTCTCACCTGTTCTGATCTAACAACTGGATACTTTGATTTTCTGTCAATTTTCTCACCTGTTCTGATCTAACAACTGGATACTTTGATTTTCCATATCCAACAACAACAGTGTCAGTTTGACTAGGGAAGTCTGCTAAGGCTACCAGTAATTTTAACACAGCCTTTATTGAGTCCTGTTCTATACTATCTGTGTCTTCTTCGTCTGTGTAAAGGTTATATAAATAGAGCACAGACTTAATATGGCTACAAATGCATTCATATCGAAATGGAATGTTGCATTATCAACCAAGAGTGCCAGAAAATCCAAAGGAGGTAACTAAGGGGTTCTATTTTCACCTTTTTAAGCTCACATTAGAAAGTATAGTTAAGTATAAGAGATTATTGAAAGTCTGGGTCCAAAGAAATAAATTATACATTTACTATTGCACAGAAATAAAGATAGGCCTACACTGAGTATGAATGCATATTTGATATATACATGCTTACAATATTATGTTTATTATAAACAACAACTGTCTTTCTCTTTGCAAATGTAAAGTCCTTATGCGGGGATGAAAATTACCAGGGGCCAAGTAGCCCAAGGCCACTAAATTTTGACTGGGCTACTACAATTTTAAAACCAGTAGCCCAAGTTACTACTGAAATTTTGGTCAACAATACAGAACTGGGATAGTAAATTTTTGGCTTGGCTATTTGTTTGGCAGGGGCCCAGGTGGCTACTTTGCCAATGTTGCAAATGTCTGTCCTTATTATACTGTATTTCAGAGAGATACTCTTTCCTGAAGTTAAAATATTAGCATTGGAATTCAGTGAAGCAATCTATTCAAATTAACTTAAGCTTCAGTAAATTTCTGACCAGGTACATACCTCCCAACAAACTGTCTAGTAGTATTTCCAGTCTATTAGCCTCATCAAACTTTCGTTTATATCTCAATTGAAGGACAAAGGACAATATACTGACTTTCTCATCCTTTGTTTTGTCATCAATTCTGCAAAAGAAAAATTATGAAAGAATTGATGTTAATTTTCTTGGTACCAGCATGACCAGGGTCATTCATATAAAAATTCAAAAAATTGTATTTCTCCATATTTAGACTATATCGAAAAAGTAAAAAATCTTGCTAGTTTAAAAGCATATTATGATCACAAAAAAAGATTATGTTGACCTTTTGATATTGTATTTAGGTCTTAAAGTACATTTAATGAACTTTCAATCACAGAAACATAATAAAAATGTATCGTTTAGTTTTCAGTCCCCTGAACTTCCTTAATTATACAAATCCTGCAATTTATAAATCAAATGTTTTTTATCTATAACTTCTATCAAAAGGTTGCTATGTTCATGATGTTCAAGGTACTGTATATAAATTTGATGTTTTTGTATTGGGCTATATCATATGCTAATTGATTACAGTTTGTCATGGATTTGCTGCTCTTCTATGGACAGTAACTTATGTTACTATTGTGAACGTCACGCCATTATAGGTATTGTTACCATTGAGCGATGTACACTAGAAACTGAATACAAGTTGAAATGTTCACACCTCTTCTATCATATTACCAAAGTACTAACAACACCCTACCCTTTACACAGTTGTTTGGGGCACAGACATTGTATCTAATCTTGTCTACACCTCTTTTATTACATCATTGATTTAAGCAACAACATTATATGAAGATTTTCTTTAAGGTTACCATGGTTACTATAAATATAGCTACCTTTGTTGACTTTTCAGATAACTGAAGATAATATCATATACTTTTCTCTGTAGTGTTCTGTTAATCTGTTCCCTTGTTTCTGAAGGCTGAGACAGGAATGCCCTCTGTGGATCTCGTAAACTGGACTCACATAATTGCTTTACAAGACTTGGAACACTCTCTGTACAAGACGTCATCTCTCTTTATACTAGAAAAAAGTTTAATACAGAGTAAAACCATGGTTAACGTCACTATTTATGAAAATTAATTTTCCAAGTTTGCCTCTTCCTTCAGTATAAATGTCCCTTGCCCTACATGTACAAAAATGTATATCCAAACCATTGTTCTCCCCAGACTAATATGGCACTGTTTAAAAATAGACATACAGTGAATGGTAGAATTTCAAGTAAAATTGACCTTCCATAAAAATTTTGTTGAAGTGTTATCAAAAGGAAACAAGAGGCTCTCAAAAGTCTTTATCGCTTACCTTGCCCTTGATTAACAAAGACATTTTATGTTGAAGAGCCCATATATATAGATCCAAGAAAACTCGTTTAACCCCACCGCAATTTTTGTGCCTGTCCCAAGTCTGGAATATGTTGGTGATTGGCTTGTCCGGGTCTTCTTATAAAATTTTAGTTTCTTGATATTTGGGTTATTGGATGTGGTTTGTTTCCATTGATTTATCCACTTTTTAACACTTTTGGGGCCATTTAGGGCTTGCTATATGGTGTGAGGTTCCTCACTGTGTTGAAGACCGTACGGTGACCCCTAGATGCTTTGTTTTTGGTCGTCGTTTTAACCTGGATATGGGATGTTGTCTCCTTGACATTTACCCCATTTCCTTTCTTTTTCATATTAAACTAAAGTTCCAATATGCCTAATTAGTTTAAGGGAAGAAGACATCACATCTGTTCGTGTTTCCAATGGGGTACAATGTTAAACTATGTTCCCTGCTGGCAGCCATCTTGGATAAAGTGTGAACCTCAAAAACACCCTTTTTGTAAGGGCTCACCCAAGGACTATTGTGGCCAAGTTTGGTACTAATTGTTTCAGTAGTTTCAGAAAAGATCTTTGAACCTGTTTTCCATAGGATCCAATGTTAAAACTATGTTTCCCTCTGGCAGCCATCTTGGATATCGCACTGACCTGAAAAACACCTGTTTTGTAAGGGACCATGAAAAGACTATTGTGGCCAAACATGGTTCAAATGGCAGTGTAGTTTCAGAAGAGAAGATCTTTGAACATGTTTTCCCATAGGGTCCAGTGTTAAAACCATGTTACATGCTGGTGGCCATCTTGGATATTGCGCCAACCTGAAGAACACCTTTTTATAAGGGACCACCAAAGGACTATTGTGTCCAAGTTTGGTTCCAATTGGCCCAATAGTTCCTGAGAAAAAGAACTTTGAAAATGTTTTCCAATAGGGTCCAATTTTAAAACCATGTCACCCGCTGGTGGCCATGTTGGATATCTCCTTAACCTGAAAAACACTTTTTTTGTAAGGGACCACCCAAGGGCTATTGTTGTCAAGTTTGGCGTAAATAGGCTCAGTAGTTTCAGAGGAGAAGATCTTTGAAAGTGTTTTCCCATAGGGTCCAATGTCAAAACTATGTTTCCCGATGGTGGCTATCTTGGATATTGTGCAAACCTGAAAAACACCATTTTTGTTAGGGACCACCCAAGGACTATTGTGGCCAAGTTTGGTTCCAATTAGTCCAGTAGTTTCAGAGAAGAAGAGGTGGGCTAATAAAAAAGAAGATTTTGATTTAATATGAAATCTTCCTCATGATGACAGAGATTAACTCAACTTGGCCATTTTTTCATGATAAATTGTGATCAGCCAAGGGGATCTTTCTGTTGTTGAAAAATACATGTGTGTGTACTAGTATGTACAATTCATGAAACATCTGTAATTACAGACGTTTTTATGGCAGATTTCCTGGCTCAATAACGTATTATATTTGCAATTCTTCAATGAACATACCAATATTCCTCAAGTAACACCTATAACAACTCCTTCAAAACTCCTATCTTTTCTTTGTCAATCAACCAATCAAGATTCTATAGATTTCTTTTGTATACCAATTTGTCATTACTGGAGTATCAAGGTAAACCCCTTCAGGCAGTACAAATGGGTATACAATAGAATTTCTATAGAATCTTGATTGGTTGATTGGCAAATAAAAGACAGTAGTTTAGAAGGACTTGTTATATGTGTTACTTTAGGAATATTGGTATGTTCATTGAAGAATTGCAAATATAAAACCCGCCATAATATGTGATACAGTGCATGGAGTTCATTCCGTATTCACACTATGACGTCATACCCTTTGTTGCATGGCTTACCCTTTATCACACACCCTTTATCGCATGGCTAGTCCTGTATCATACCCTTTTTAAAAAAATCTTTTGTTCAATTTGACATTTTTTTAAAAAAATTGAGGGGGTAAAAAAATTTTTGAGGGGGTAAAAAAAAATTTTGGGGGGGTAAAAAATTTTGCATAGAGTAACAAAAATTTGTTTGGGGATGAAATTTTTTTGTGAGAATCAGTTAAAAAAAAACTAGCAAACCTTTTTCCTTTACATGGTAGATTTTATTCCAACCGCCTCCAGTCCTTTCCATCCATTTTGAAATTTTCTTCATACATGCATTTTCTCTTGCCAATTTTTGACAGTATTTTTAGGATTAAGTAGTCCTCTGTTTAAATGTATGATAAACTGTATATTACATGGCAAAATCTGATGCACATGCCATATCATTCCTCGACCAATAGGCCCTCAGGCTGATATTGGTAACTCAGGATAATACCGCATGTGATACGTATTTTGCCATCTATTATTCCCTATTTAATGTAATTTTATTTCTGTACAACTATATTACAGGTATGATATCTTCTGATGTAAAAGTATGAATTCTACAAGTAAAAATACATGTGTTTATTGTTAACATGAAACACTTGCTGAAATTTGAAGGTGAAATCTGACATTTGACGCCTTGGGCATAAAAAAAAGTTGTGTTTCTGGTTGGCCGACCGACCCTAGTCTAGACCCCCATCCCCCCCACAACTCAAACTTCTTTATTCCACTTTCAAAGAGAAAAGCCAAGAAAATTTGTTTTTGTGCCACTGTTTTCGACTTCTGGTTTCAGTAAGTTCGGGAACGGATATGATAAAATTTCCGGATCACTCTAATTAGCGACCGGAATCGTCCAAATCACAAAAAATCGATCTGAAGAGAAAAAATAAAACAATAAATCTGACCTACGAACCCAAATTTTCAGAGGACCATAACCAGAAACACAACTAATTTTTTAGGCCTTATATATACTATGTAGATAGAAACGAAATAATACTCGAGATGATGGGTACGCTGGAAACTTTACAATTTATTTCATGTACATGTATCACTGCCTTATTAATCAAGGCGTCAAAAAATTAGGTCTCTACGACATTAAACAAAATTTCTCTTTAGATATATCAGTCCCTTGTGGAAAAATTTGAGGTTTCAGCCCGAACTCTGATTCAAGATTCTGTTTCTAATCAATACTAGGATTATCATTTCCTCTACCTTTTTACTGTTTTTCAGTAGCAATTGTTGTTGAGTTTCTAGGGGAGGTTTGGCTAGCCATAAAACTGGTTTAACCCACCATTTCTTTTGAAATGCCTGTACCTAGTTGGGACTATTGCAGTTGACAGTTTTTGTTTTTTGTCAACACTTTTGTTACCTGTGTTGTCTTGTTTATCACTGTTATTTTTAGTTTTGTCTATGTCAATGATGTTTATGATAAATAGTTTCCGTTTTGATATCAAAGCAGGAGATAATAAATGTTTTTAGGGCTTTCACCCTAGTCTTGACTGAGAGTTGGAGAAGTGACATGTGCCATGTTTTTATTATATAAACAACAATTTTACAGCGTCTGTGTCCCTTTTAACACGTGACTAAAAGTGTCAAGCTGAAAATCAAATGGTAAAAACATTGAAAAAGGAAACAGATGCTGTAAAATTGTTGATTATATCATAAAAACATGGGGCAATTGAATGGTAATGTCCGACTGAGACCAATGTAACAGGGATTTGAAACTATTTAACAATTCATATTGATCAAATAAAAAGCAGTGTCCAGGCTACGATTTTCGGCTGTAACTTTTGATTTACTCAACATAAGTAATTAATCAGTCTTTTCTACAAAAATTTTCAGATTTTAGTTAGATTTACAATATAAAGATTTGTTATTATGAATAATTTTGTGCTGTTGAAGTATTATATGGTTTGTATATGCATGTAAATATTTTATACTTGTTACTGTTCATCTTGTTATTAGGAGAAGATTTATATAGGCATTGCCTGTTATCTAATCCTATTGATTTTTATATCAATAAAATATTTGAAATTGTTAAATTTACTCAACATAAAATTATTCTAAAAAAAATTGCCGAAAAGCTGATTTATCGCATATTTACAACATTAAAATTTTCATTCACACAACAATGAAATCATAATTAAAAATTGGTAATAATTGCATGAGGGTTTTTTCTTGTGTAAAGAGGTCGTAAAATTACAGAGAAACCGTCCAATAAACAAATGACAGTTATCAATAATTAACAAGCGTCAGAAAAATGAAAATCAAGAAAATTAGCTAACATTAACTGGCTGGTTTACATGTTAAATTCCATTCTACTATTACAAAATTTTACCAGGATAAAGCTCTTTGCTACATCTACTTGGATCTGATTAGGGACATCAAGGAAAACATTACATCACTAGAGAGAAAAGGCATCCATACATATATCAGTATATCTGTATCTTGGACCCCAGACCATGCTAATACAGCCAGGTACAAGATAGTTGACGAATTAGCAAAACAAGCTGCTAAAGAAGCCTCTGTCCTTGATATAAGTCACAACATCATCACCCTATCAGATGTCAGGATGGCAGTAAAACAGTCAGTTAGGATAAATGGCAAGCTAGATGGGATCATGCAGAGACAGGAAGGCACCTCCACAATTTAACACCAATAGTGGGGTGCCCAAGCATGTTAGATTGGCCAAATTAGCCTTGGACAAATATTTACAAAGTTAAGAACTGAATAAAGCAAATTAAACAAGTACAGACACCAGATTGGAAATTCCGCCACTCCAAACTGTGATTGTGGAGGTGAAGCACAACAGAACACTTCCTGCTCGTCTGTGCAAAATATGATATTGAACGAGAAGAAATATATAGACAACTGAAAGAGCTAACACCTGCCTTTTACACAGATATGCAGTCCATATTAACAAAAACAGAGAACAACAAATCTGTGTACAATAACACCATGCAGATAGTGGGAGAATTTATCAACAATACTGGAAGATTTGGTACAGTTCCACCTCCCACTGATCTTGACCCTACAAATGCGCAGTACAAAGCACCCAGTGATACCACATAGAGGAAAGTACAGAGAGATAAGTCAAATGCACCCGGAGAACAGTCGTGTCCACTTGGACCGTAGGATCAGGATCAGGATAGTCCCAGTGTCCAATAAGGTGCAAAAGTGCTGAAATGAAAAACTGAACTTCACCTGTTCCGCACACTTCATTGTGTACCGCATTACAACTTGAAATGAAATATTGATAGGATTATTTCAGACTCCTGTACATGTGCCGGGTGCAGGACAACTCGGCCCGCGGACAACCTGGACCAGGACCACTCGGACTGTCGAAGAGACCAGAAACTACTTGGACCATCAATGAAGACATCTGGGAGTGTGTTTTTTTTAGTTTTCACAATTTTAAGACAAGTCGGATCGACCGTCAATAAAAAGATTAGCATTACACAGAGGTAGAAAAAGATATTTTCTGCTGAAATTTATTCACAGTGTAAAAAAAGACATGGCAGTCCGTCTATTAAGAGAGAAAGACTACTACTACTCCTCAAACCGTTAGAAGAAGCCTAAAAGTGTGAAACCATGCTGTTTTAAATGAGACATCTGATCCCCGGATCTGATCTCGGCCAATAAATTAAGACAAGTTGTTCACATAAATAAGTTGTATTTGTCGATATTCTGAGTTCCATTTAATACATCGATAGAAAGAAAACAAGTTTGTTACATTTTTTATTGCTTACTTAAGTTATGATAACAAAAACAAACTTCATTTAAAGCACTGAATAGTGAAAGCACATGTGGATAATATCATCATGATCACAATCAAAACACTAATAAATGTACACATGTAGTTGTCCATAAAAATTAAAGCACTAAAGTCACTCTACTGTTGGACCGTAGATGTGTGTTTGGGGATGCTTATAAGGTATTCGAAAGTTGCTTGGCCAAGCCAAATTATTATAAATTGTATTTACTCTTCTATCATGGGCCGAATAATTTCTAAAAACGAGTTTGTGTTTTTTTAATAAACAAGTCTTTTTGTTATTTTAATTAATTAATGATGGACCGATGAATTCCGCATAACGAGCTTGTGTTTTTTATAAATAAGTCTCATTATAATTTTAATTAATTAATTATTGCTTTTGATGAACCAATGAATTTCGAATAACGAGCTTGTGTTACATTTTTAATACCAATCCTTTGATTTTCTTTTCCGACAATGATCTTGTTTATTTCCTAATTAATTTTCCTTTACTAAATAATTAGATAATTAAATACACTACAACATATACACGGTCCGATTTATTCTTTTAGGCAATCACCTTTATTTTTTTGATGGTCCGAGCCAACTTTGATAATTTCACGGTCCGAGTTGTCTCTTCCACGGTCCGAGTGGTCCTGGTCCGACTTGTCCACGGGCCGAGATGTCCCCTATTCCATGTGCCCAGACTAAGACTTGTTGGTACCCCATTCCATTAGCTAGCTAATGGAAAATTTTATAAACCCTTTACGGTAAACGGGATAGTTTCGTCACAATATTATCATTAATTTATTTTTGAAAAAACAAAAAAAAACAAAGCAAGTTTCAACTGGCCTGTACCCTCCCGTGAAACGGAATGTCTATGTCACCAAAAAAAATCTCTTTCAAAGGAAGGTGTAAGATAAATACCATATTCTCTCAGGTCAAGTATAGAATTTACAAGGCAGTACGGTGTATTTAATTTAGCTTTTCGAAAGAATATTTGCTGTTGACATATCTGTCCTCCATCTTGAAATTTGCGCCAATTCTAAAATGCTGAAGACGTCGGAATGGATGTGAAATATTTCCGCTTTTTTCTGTTAGCGATGCTAGCACTAATCCAGTGCACTAATCATGAATATCGGGTTGAATATGGATGAAGAAACTATCCAGTTTACCAACTGTCTGTTTCCTACTAGCAATTTTCGTCATTGTACGATCAAAGAAAAATTTCTGATATCAAAAATTTTCTCTGATTTTATTTTCAGATATCAAACTGAACTTTGATATTTAAAAATCAAGACGATTTTCGGATATCAAAAATTTATTTTTGATATATGAAAATGATATTTTTATTGCAGAAAATCGATTTTTTTAAACCAGAAAATGTGTACCCGAAAATTTCGTTTTCTATATCAGAGATTCTGCTTTTTCTAATCAAAAACTAAGTTGATACTTCTAGACAAGGACGTAAATAGTAAGTCCTTGTTCTAGACCCAGTAACGAATCATTTCAGATAGAACCCAAAAACAAATAGACACAGACTCTGGGAGAAGATGACAGGCATTTGTTGCAGATGATCACATAACGGAATGTCTGAACAATTCAGCTTCAAATGAAAAGCAAAGTACAAACAAATGATTTGTTACTATTAGGATTTGTTAACTTGGTATGCAGATTATATAACTCTTGGTTACTCTGGTTGGACATACTCAATACTTGGGCATGGACGATGCGCGCGGTGTTGGTGTCATTTTCCAGCTTCCATTTACCATTTTTTGGTAATTGCATTGAATTAACCTATTTTTTAAGCTGTTTGATATACAGACTTAATCCTTTTTCAACATACTCCGAGATATTGTTATTCCTAACTTCATTCTGTTGCATTTAAACAATTAAATTCACGTTTGCTTCTTTTATACATGACCGCCAAAAACTTGTATGTAACGCGTAACAAAACCCGAGGCTTCTTCTACGGTTACTTTTTTTTTTAGAAAATCAACATTTTTCAGCGAATCATTGCAATATTATGGTATTTGATTTGCTGATAAGGCAAGGGAGGGTATACGGTGTTTGCCCTTTAGATGAAGAAGGCGTTACAGATATAGCGGTAGTAGGCACTGAGCTTGTCACAAAAGATGTCATATAGACAGAGCTGGCGGTGGTGGTATGTTTTGCGACGGTTGTCATTTTTAAAAAATATTATATGTCGGAATTGGCGTATTTGCTTGAGGGCAAGAAATAGCCGATGTGATATGTTAGCGCTACCGTTTGTTGAAGGCTTGTAAGATCGGTTTTCTTTGACAGCCTTGTATATTTTTTATCTAATGGTATTTGACTGTCGTTGCTGTGTTACTATCGTAATAAGTATATTCGGAGAAATCCATGCTGTCCAGGTTGCACGCAGAGTTGAATTTGTTGTTTTATTTTAGAGTCCTCATTACTCAAATTTATTTTATTTAGTCTGGTAGGGTCGAGTGCAGCTCGAAAAAAAATCCATGCTTCATGGAACGACACAGCTAGCTTTGTCACATCTAGTACCCTATTATAATAGGTGTGTGTCTATAAGCTCTGTTTTCTTAGCCCTTTCTATGCATATAGTTGATTTTCATTGCATAGCATGCAGATGAAATCTAACTTTTCCGGCATATTATTGATATCTTTGGTTGTCCAGCCTATGTGCATTCAACATTGACACATTCATTACGTTCCTCACATGGTATAGTTTCTGACCCTTGTATATGTTGGCCTATATGACAAGCATATTCTCCCCTTCTTCAATATTTCATATTTCAGATTTTGCTGTGGTCTTAATGACATGTGTTCGATGGATAATGAAAGGATATGGAGTAAATGAACATGAGACAAAGTCTCTACCAATACATGGTAAAGTCCAAGCATTGGAACAACGCTTTAATTGTTGTTCTTCACCTTGAAGGTACCACGAGGCCTTCAACAATGAGCTTTGCTAATACCTCATAGTAAGTTCATGACGGCCTCCAGCACCGCTTTGAGCGGAATTCATTCCTAGATGTCAATCAACGCTACATCCATGTTTTACTAGTCATGGTTGCGGCCTGGATCATCAACAAACATTAATTAAACTGTCAAAGTGTACTTACTTTCTTCAGCTAGTAAACGCTAACAACATAAAGACAAATACAGGGCGCTGAATAAAATAATGAGTTGTAGGCACTAAAACAGGTGGTCAGAATAACACTTAAAAATTACAAAAATGCCATGAAGGAATGATATTCTATGTATTTGTCCTTCCACATCTTTATCTTGGGTTATATTGCATAAAGCAATTTGCTGTATTTGCTCATTCGTGTTGTTTATTTCCATTTCGTTGAGCTAAAGGTTTACTGGACTCAAATTTTTCTATTTAGTGGAATCTGAGTTTTTATTATACCCAAACTAACTACGCAGATTAGTATTACATTTAATGTACTTCATTGTAAGGTATGCGTTTTGATGAGTTGGACTCTATTTAATTTTAGCCATTCACCACACATAGGGGGAGGGTTTGGATCCAACAAAACGAGTTTAACCCCACCGCAATTTTTGCGCCTGTCCCAAGTCAGGAATATGTTGGTCATTGGCTTGTCCTTGTCTTCTTATAAAATTTTAGTTTCTTGATATTTGGGTTATTGGATGTGATTTGTTTCCATTGATTTATTCATCTTTATACCTTTTTGGGACCATTTAGGGCTTGCTATATGGTGTGAGATTCCTCACTGTGTTGAAGACCGTACGATGACCCCTAGATGCTTTGTTTTGGGTCGTTTTAACCTGGATATGGGATGTTGTCTCCTTGACATTAACCCATTTCCTTTCTTTTTCATATAATCTCTGACTTTAGCGTAATGTTATAAGAGTTCGATTTACTCCATTTTCACTATAATATTGAATACTTTTGAATACTAATACTAGTACTATTGAAGAGGAGGTTTATATGATTTATTTTTGGAAAGTTTTGCGCTGACCAGATAACATCAGGTTTCACATTAATATGGTTGTAAGTAACTACCAATCTGTTTTGGCACTTTCAAATTAAACTTTTGAAAACAATTAACTATTGAATATGGTTAGATATTTCTTCTATAATTGAGTCGACATAAACCTGTAGACATTTGGTGTAGCTCGAAAATAATCCACGCTGACCAAAAAAGCCAGTATTCACATACTAGACAAATAGGGTTTGATTTTTGGTATGCTGACAAAATAAATGAATCACTGCCGACCAATTTTTATCTAGTTATCTTCCGCTATAGAGTGCATTCCGCCCTTTAAAAATCAAAGCTAAAATAATGTTTCTAATTTTTGAG
>MJUU01067334.1:66240-98388 GCA_002080025.1 Modiolus philippinarum | reverse complement strand
AAAATATAGGTCAAAGTGACCTAATTTTGCCTGGATGCTGACCTACCATCAGAGATGCATGCATATGCAAGGTTACATTATCCTACCATGTATAGTGACTGAGATCTGAACTCGGATGTAAACTTGAATGTAAGTCGTTCAAGCCGAAAATATGGGTCAGAGAGACCCAATTTTCTTGGAGGCTGTGAGATAGCCCAAGATGCACCTGCATAAAAAGTTTGATGATCCTACCATGCATAGTTGCAGAGATATATGCCCAAATGCGGACGCGTACATAGACGGAGACGCGGACGCCGGGGTACTCCAATAGTCCCCCTCAACTTCGTTGAGGCGAACTAAAAATGTATAAATTTTGAAAATTTTACTGAAAAAGGGCTATAACTCTGAGACGGTTTTTCCGATTTTCTTCAAAATTGCAGGGCAGATAGATCTTGTCATTCTGAACAATTCTACTCCGTGTCAGATTTTTCATATCTGCAACGGTTTTGAAGTTATTTCCCAAAAACAGCAATTTACCCCTATGTTCTATTTTTGGCCCAGTGATTTCAGAGGAGAAGATTTTTGAAGAAAAGTTTACGACGGAAGGACGGACGACGGACGCCAAGTGATGGCAAAAGCTCACCCTGGAATAGCCAGGTGAGCTAAAAACAATAAAAAAATTTTTTTAACTTTATCAAATATAGCAAAATACAGTCAAACTTCGTTACATTTCTATCATTTGTCTCATCAAATTCAGACATTGTTAGACAAAAGGATCAAGAGATTTAAATAGGATCAAGAGATTTAAACTGAAGTTGAGGCAAACTGAGAAAATTGACTTTTAAAAACAAAATCATGGGCCATTATAACAAGGTTTTACTGTGCAACTTGTATTGTTCTTCATCTAAATATCACTGCAACACAAATTATCTACATTATACAAGGTTCAAGGTGTTCTGACAAATTATAGCCTTTCCCTTGAATGTTGTTTTATAAAGACTCAAGAAATAAGCTGATAAGCTACAAATGTTCTTCACTCGAAAGTTTTTTTTTGGGGTATTTTTTAATAGTCATGTAATTTACTATCTCAAATTTTTAATATGTGCACTGAATGATATATGTGTATGTACATCTGTCAAGGTGAATTTTCAATCTACATGTCAATTATTGATTGAACAATCAACAAATGTTTCAAACCTAAGTTGCTCTAATCGTCTCCTCTCCTCTCTTTCCTTCTCCCGTTCCATTCTATCTCTCTCCAGCTGTTCTTGATGTAATTTCTGTTGTCTCTGAAGTTCCATTTTAGCTTTTTCTAGCATGTCCTTTTCCTTCCTGAAATTAAATCATTAAATGCAAGCAATAAAGGCCATTTCACAATCTCGTGCATACTAGTCAAGATATATGGTACGAGATTTTATGAAAATATTAATGTTAACTAAAACATGCGAATGTCAAAAAACCATTTCATGATATCAATAACTGTAATATTAATATATTGTCTTGATTGTTTTTTTAGGCTTCTGATACACAATTCCAACCTTTTTACAAATATATTTCTATCAAAATTTTCAACTATCAGGCCATTGTTTTTTTATTGCTTGATTTTTTCAGATTTCGAAAAAAAATAAAATTTTGATTTTTCATATTTTTTATTTTCTGTATTCCCGCCGAGCGAAATTTTCAAGTAAAAACTAAAAAAATAATAATTAAGGGTATAAAAATGTTGGTAGTTAACGTCTTTTTGCAATGTAAAGACTAAAGCGATCAAAACGATCTTCTGGCAGCGGCAGCATGCACGGGACTGGTATCCAAATTAGCATCCGTCGGTATCAATATTGAGCAATAACAATGATAAACAATAATTGATAATCACCGTCGTCGCAACAAACGCTCCTGATATGTTGGTTCCACAACCGCTAGCTTTATTACGAGAAATGACAAAATTCATGCAAAACTCGTGTTACTGTTCAAGGGAAACAGTAAACTTCCGGTTAATCGGTATGTCTGAATACCGCAAATTTCTCATGAACAACACATCGCACCACAAGGAACCAATACTTAACGTAGAATATATTTATGATACAAAAGTGATAAGATGGAATAAAAGCACAAAAATAAATTCTATTTTATAAGATATCAATTACTATTGAGAAGTGAGAAGGATTACTAGTGTAGTACAGTTATAGCTTTTTAGAGTTACCTTTCTTTAAATTCTGTGTTTTTAAAATGGACCAATAATTATTATATTTTTGTTAACATTATTTTTATTTTCATACTTTATCTAGTTAATAAAGGGCTACGCCAAGCGCAGCATGATACGACCGCAGCATGTCGACCACTGAAATTTCAACAAAAGTAGTTTAAAGTGAATGTGGACACAGTAAAGAGCTTGACACAATAATTAGATGGNATTGATGTGCCACATGTAGATTCTCAGATATGAACCTTAACGCAAACTTTAACATGAGTCATTGAAGCATGAAATGAAGGTCAGAGCGACCCAATTATCAGCCATAGCAACATCACTCTCCAAGACGCATCTACTGACCAAAGATAATTGATGTGCCACATGTAGATTCTCAGATATGAACCTTAACACAAACTTTAACTGGAGTCATTGAAGCATGAAATGTAGGTCAGAGTGACCCAATTATCATCTGAAGCAGCATCACTCTCCAAGACGCATCTACTGACCAAAGATGATTGATGTGCCACATGTAGTTTCTCTGATATGAACCTTAATGCAAACTTTAACCGAAGTCATTGAAGCATGAAATGTAGGTCAGAGTGACCCCATTATCATCCGAAGCAGCATCACTCTCAAAGACGCATCTGCTGACCAAAGATGATTGATGTGCCACATGTAGTTCCTCAGATATGAACCTTAACGCAAACTTTAACCTGAGGTGGGACGAACGGACGGACGGACGGACGGACCCGCGAGATGCTATATCCCCTCCCCAACTTCGTTGGGTGAGGGGATAATAATAAAACACTACTTCAAACAGACAGTTCTTTAGACAACTCATCTCTATTAAATAGAGCTAGTGAGAAAGTGGGAATTCTGCCACATTAAATATAGTTGAATGCAATGCCATATTACAGATTACATTTAACATGCTGTTACCTCAATTGTTCTCTTTCTCTGGCTAGTCGGATTGCTTCAGTTCTTTGTTTAATTTGGACCTCTCTCTGTCGTCGCTTTTCTCTTTCTATTTCCCTCATTCTTTGACGTTCTAACTCTCTTTGTTTCCTTTCCCTTTGTCTCTGTCTTTCCCTTTCTCGTTCTTCCTGTTAAAATGCAAAAATATGAAAAGGTTAATTATAAGAATTCATGCCATATAAAATACCCCATAATATGAATAATGATAAGGCCAGAGTATGAGTTATATCAAACTGTTATGTTATACTGAACACAAACACACATAAATATCAATGACCATACTGAGAGCAACTGACCTCATTAAAACAGTTCACTAGACAATGAATTTGAGGTCAAGGTTAAATCCCATATTGCAGAGTCCCATTTACATGTATTATATGTCTAACTTATAAATTCCAAATGACTTTTCTAACAATGTTGAATTCTAGAAGACATTTTGTATACTGTAAACATATTAATTTTCGTGGATGCTTATTATCGTGGTTTATGAAAGATCGAAATATTTGCAGAGATTAATTTTCAAGGTTTTCAATGTTAAAAAGTTTTTATATACAAAAACTTATTTTCACAGGTACTATTTTTCGTGATCCAGAGCCAACCACGAAAATTAGTGCACCGCGAAAATAAATTAGTTTACAGTATTGAAATTTATGCTTACTCAAAAATGCCATAAAATGATTTTATTAAGTCACACAAAAGAATTTGCTGGTCTTTCTGGACTGTATAAGAAAGACAATTTTGTTGTATAAGAGAGAAATGACCAGTCATCTTGTTAAAAGAGGTAACATATTAATATTTCTTATTTGTAGAATTTAGAAAAGATAACTAACCTTAATTTTGTCAAATGACAGAACATCTTTCTCTTTCTTTTCTGCCGATTTAGGATCTTTATTAGACGTTGAAGATTTAGCCCTACTATGACTTCTTTCCTCAGTTTTTGCTGGAGTTTTACTTGGACTCTCAGTCTTCTCTTCTACTTTTACTTTATCCTTCTCTTTATCTTTCTCCTTCTCCTTCTCCTTATCTTTGTCTGTGGTTGTTTTATCTGCTGATTCTGTTTTAGCTTTTTCATCAGTCTTAGGTTTAGCTTTTTCTGTAAAGCAAAATATTGTAGCTGAACAACTCTAAATGGTATGAGATTATCTATGTCAAAATATTTTAAATAGATAGCAAGTCTCAAGTATGAAGTTGCTTAGAAATACATAAATGCCAATTAGAACAAAATCTGTGCTGCTATTTGCCTGACTATTATGTGTTTATTTTGTTTTTATCTTATGTTTTGTTAAAAGTAAGTGTTACTTTGACAAACAAAAGTTTATAATTTTAGGTTTCATACATGTACATACAACCTATTTTTCCCTTTTGAAGCAGTCAAACCATACTCGCTTGTTTATGAAATAGAATTTCATCCTTTTGATGGATTTTTCACCTTGTGTAAGAAATTCTATACATAAAGTCAACTGTGGTCTTTCATGAACACAAACTGATCGAAGAAACTTAATTTTCAAAAAGAATGTTTGCTATACTGAGTGAAAAATATATGCAGGAAAATGTAAACAAAACATTTTGCAATTGACTGAATGAAATGAAAACAAAAGCATTTCGTTCTGACTTATTTAAGTTTTTGTTTCCCAACACAAAGATTCCTCAAAACATTTGAACATTCGGATTGGTTGGTTGGCAAGACCTATTCCATTATAATGGATGCCAGGGAGGGAGTAGGGGTAGGACAGGAAGTTTTTAATGATCCAACATGGGTCCTAGGTTATCGTGGTATGTTCCCATTAGATTTAGGTAGAATTATAAACTAGAGGCTCAGACTATGAGCCAGTATCGCTCACCTGACGAAATGCTTCTATGCCATGCCAATGCTGATGGCCAAAATGATGTTTTTTCAATGGGGTCTACTGTTAAGCTGTGTCCTCCACTTTCAGCCATATTTTGGTCAGATCCAATTGAAATAGTAATATCTTTATTAAGGACCTTCCATACATCATTCCAATACAATTTAGTCAAATTTCCTTAAATAGTTTCAGAGCAGATGGTGAAAAGGATGCATTTCCCTTAGGGTAAAATGTTGCACTAGTGGCCTTTTTTTATGATCAGATCAGAATGAAATGAGCATTATCTATAAAGAACCTTCCATTCACAATTCCTGTAAAATTTGGTTGAATTTGCTTAAGTGCTTTCAGAGAAGATGAAGATGATGATTCAAGGGGTCCAATGTTAAACTATCTTCACCACTGTCTGCCATGTTTTTTGTGGTATCAGAATGAAATAATTGAACCCTGAATCAATATGGCAAGTGTAAACTTAAGTGTATGTGGACACAATACATTTATGGACACAGTACAAATGTGGACACAATACAAGTATGGACACATTGATATACCTTCCTTCTTTTTTCCAGAAATTATTCAAAGAAGAATTATCTCCTCTTCAAAATTTCAGACAGCAACCATATTACTTCATGCAAATGTTCAGGTGGTATGCTAAAACTGTGTAACATTTCATCAAAATCAAAATGCTCGTTTAGGAGAACATGCGCTGACAAAGTTCGTCCTCCCCTTTTGCCAGAAAATATTCAAAGACAAATTATCATCCCTTCAAAACTTCAGAAAGCAATCATATTACTTCATACACATCTTCAGGTGGTGTACTACAACTGTGTAATATTTCATCAAAATCCAAGCAGTCGTTTAGGAGAACATGTTCTGACAAGGTTCGTCCTCCCCTTTTAGAGAAAATATTCAAAGGCAAATTATCTCCACTTCAAAATTTCAGACAGCAACCATTTTACCTCATGCACATATCCAGGTAGTGTACTACAACTGTGTAACATTTCTTCAAAATCCAAGTACCCATTTAGAAGAACATGTGCTGACAAGTTTCGTCCTCCCCCCTTTTCGAGAAAATATTCAAGGACAAATTATCTCCCCTTCGAAATTTCAAGCAGCAACCAAATGACTTCATGCACATCTTCAGGTGGTGTACTACAACTGTGTAGAAGATGAAAATGTAATTTTTCATAGGGTCCATATTAAACGAAAGTTCTGTACTAGCTTCTACATTTTTAACGGATAGGAATGAAATGAGCAATCTTTGTAAAAGAACATCCATACATTATTCCTGTAAATTTTGAATTTGCTTCAGTGGTTTCAGAGGAGAAAATGAAAATGCCAAATTCCCATTGAGTCCAATGTTAAACTATGTTCTGTGCTGGCGGCCAGGAAAAGATCAAAATGTGATTTTTCCCATATGTTCCAATGTTAAACCTGGAGTCCGTGTTGGTGGCCATGCCTTTTGTCTGATCAAATCAAAATGAGCCGTCTTTGTGAAGGACTGTCCATACATCATTCCTGTAAAGTTTAGTTGAATTTGCTTCAGTGGTTTTGGGAAAATGATGAAAATGTGACAAGCTAACAGTTGAACACGACAAACAACAGTTGGACAAACAACGAACACGACGGGCGACACCAAGTGATGGCAATAGCTAACACTGCCCCTTCAGGTCAGATGAGCTAAAAAACAGTTTGTTGGTTATAAAGGTACTTTGGAAGTCCCCCCCCCACATTCATTTTAATGAAACAGTCCTAGAGGCTTTTATGTAAGCAAAGATGATAATTAAAATATTGAAGCAGAATTTAACATTGCGTTCTAGATGTTATATAATTCTATTAAAGAACCAAGTTTCCCATTACAGATAAGAATTTATGCAACTTAGCCAATAAGACCAAAACAAATTACAAATAAGAATGAACACCTCTTAACTGTTAAAGAAGCAAAGGTACTATTTACAGTAAGAATAAACGCAACTAGAACTGAAGACGAACTCTCACACACAGACAATAGTTAAAGATTATTGAGGATCATTAACATGTGAGTGCTATGTCATACAAAACATGTAATGCAGTTATTCTCTACCTGAACTAGAAGGTGTCTTTTTAGATGAATCATGTTTACTGGTGGTTGACCTTGTTGAACTACTATGTCTATCCGATTTCCTCTTGTCGTCATGGTGATCTTTGGAATGAGAATGTCGATGGTCATCTTTCTTTGTGTCTTTTGAATCCTTTCTATCATCTTTACGATGATCTGATCTCTTGTCCTCTCCCTTTTTGTCATCTTTCTTAACATCTTTTTTATCACTCTCTTTACGATCTGAAATGATAATTGCAATTAATTATTAGACAATTTGTATTTGTTCAAAAGATGGCAGAAAGTCTGAATTTGATGTTTTGCCTGAAAATATTATATGAGGGTCACACATCAGAAGCACTCTGAAAAGAGGAACATCAGCAACATACACAAACTTAGATTTTTATTATTTATTTCCATTAAAAATCTCCATGAGGACTAAGACCTATAGAAGTGATTTAATTTGCCTTCCTGTGGATTGGTCTATGTTTAAATGGAATAGCCTTAGTAATACAAATAAAAATGTCGAAATATTCAAAAGCATAAAACATATGCAGGTACATAAGAGTGTACACTATCAGGAATTGTCCTACCTTTATCATCCTTCTTTGCTGGTGCTGACTTTTTATCTCCAGATTTAGTATCAGTCTTTTTAGCTGATGATGCTGACTTTGATTGCATTCCAGGCTCACTCTTGGCCTACAATAAAATAAACTGTTAAAAACTCCAGCATACTGAATTTGTTTGTGTGTGTCAATTCTAAATCAAGCTACTTCCCAATTCAAGGTGCATAAAAAGGGTACGAAAGGCTACTTTTAGTTTTACTGCAGCAAGAGACAGTGTGAAGTCTGTCTCTTTACAGCAGCAATACACACACAATATCTGTACATAATACTCAAAAGTCTTTGAAGCATCTAGATATAAAATCAACACTTTACAGCAGTGAACATAGAAGCATCTAGATATAAAATCAACACTTTACAGCAGTGAACATTGAACACTGAACATTGACAAATTAGAGGATTTGATATGGGTTCTAATCTTTTTGAATATGGAGTGCAGTTATTCTTTGGAAAATACATATTGCTTGTATATTCTTTATTCAGTTATAAAGGAAGTGGAAATGCAATAGAATTAAACTGTTTTAATTGATGGCTTTAATATCTGCTTATTGTTATACATGTATTATACCCTTTCAACAGAGATCAATTTGCCATGAAGTTCTGTTCTGTGTAAATGCTGGATACACTTTGTTGCCTCATCAGAGCTGGACATTGTAACAAATCCATAGCAACGAGATCCTGGACTTCTGGCATTAGTAACAACCTTAGCACCAACAACCTGTAAAATATTGTCAATGTATATTAATAAGACAGTAGCAACGAGATCCTGGACTTTTGGAATTGGTAACAACCTTAGTACCAACAACCTGTAAATAAAGGGCTACGCCGAGCGCAGCATGATACGACTGCAGCATGTCGACCACTGAAATTTCAACAAAAGTAGTTTAAAGTGAATGTGGACACAGTAAAGAGCTTGACACAATAATCAGATGGACACAAAAAGAAGCTCAACACAGTAATTAGCTGGAAACAATATAGAGAAAAAATCAATCCTTTTGATCACTTACTGATAAAAAAAACCAAAAGAGCTTTGCAAAATATGTACTATCAACTAAAACTTTACATCCATAGAAATTCAAAGAAAAAATTTCCATCGAAATCTGATGAAAAATAAAGATTTGACATATTTAGAAAAATTGCATTTTTGGTCCCTTTGACCCCTTATAGCTCAGAAACGATAAGACCTACACAAAATCCACTGGCATACTACTGAAAGCTTAGATTAAGAGGAATCCAAAGAAAAAATCCCATCCAAATCTGATGAAAAATAAAGATTTGACATATTTAGAAAAATTGCAATTTTGGCCCCTTTGACCCCTTGTAGCTCGGAAACGGTAAGAGCTACACAAAATTTGTTGACATATTACTGAAAGTTTAGATCAAGAGGAATCCAAAGAAAAAAATCCCATCGAAATCCGATGAAAAATAAAGATTTGACATATTTAGAAAAATTGCATTTTTGGCCCCTTTGACCCCTTGTGGCGCGGAAATGGTAAGACCTACACAAAATCCGTTGACTTACTACTGTAAGCTTAGATCAAGAGGAATCCCATCGAAATCGGATGAAAAATAAAAATTCTACATAATCTGCAAATTCGCAATTTTGGCCCCTTTCAGCCACTCATATCTGGGAAAGGAAACAAGTTATCAAAAATCTAATAGTTGAGCGCCATATTAATTTTTCACAAGGAATCCATTGAAAAAACTGCATCAAAATCGGACTTAAAATAAAAAATTTATTCTTTTTTTAGATTTGCCCCTGTTGGGCCCATTTATCTCGTGAGCGGTACATGCTATGTAAATCCGTTGGCATATAGATTGGAAATTTCCTCAGGAGCACACTGAAACAATCCCCATCAAAATCCAATAAATAATAAAGATTCTACAGTAAAAAATGTGAAAACACCCAATTTCACCCTTTTTGGCCCCTTTTTTAGAAACGGGCAGGGCCACAATTACCAAAAGAAGTCAAAGTCTTTCTTTTGTGCCAAGGAACATTGTGTTAAAATTTTTATATGGATTGATCAACAAGAACTAAAGTTATTGACCAATAAAGGGCTACGCCGAGCGCAGCATGATACGACCGCAGCATGTCCACCACTGAAATTTGAACAAGTGTAATTGAAAGTGAGTGTGGACATACTAAAGAGATTGACACAATAATTGCATGGACACAATAAGGGGATTGACGCAGTAATTAGCTGGACACAAACTAGGGAAAATGAAAAATTAGCCCTTATGACTCCTTATGGTTCCTCTTTGACCCCGTATAGCTGGGAAACGGTAAGAGCTACACCAAATCCATTGGCATACTACTGAAAGCTTATATCAAGTGGAATCCTAAGAAAAAAATCCCATCAAAATCCGTCGAAAAATAAAAATTTCATGTAATCTGCAAGTTATCAATTTTGCCCCCTTCGACCCCTTATAGGTCGAAAACAGTAAGAGCTACGACAAATCCGTTGACGTACTACTGAAAGCTTATATCAAGAGGAATCTAAAGAAAAAAATCCCATCAAAATCCGATGAAAAATAAAAATTTTAGGTAATCTGCAAATTAGCAATTTGGCCCCGTTTGGCCCCTCATAGCTAGGTAAGCAAACAAGTTATCAAAAATCTAATAGCAGAGTGCTGTGTTAATTTTTCATAAGCAATCCATTGAAAAAAACTGCATCAAAATCGGATAAAAAATAAAAAAAATAATTTTTTTGGATTCGCCCCTTTTGGGCCCCATTTATCTCGGGAACGGTACATGCTACGTGAAATCCGTTGGCATAATACAGATTGGAAATTTCCTCAGGAGCACACTGAAAGAAACCCCATCAAAATCCAATTAATAATAAAGATTCTACAGACAAATATGTGAAAACACCCAATTTAACCCTTTTTTGGCCCCTTTTTTAAAAACGGGTGGGGTCACAATGACCAAAACTACTGCAAGCCTTCCTTTTGTACCAAAGAACATTATGTTAAACTTTCATAAGGATTGATTTACTGGAACAAAAGTTATTGACCAAAAACAAAAGTGTCTACAGACGACGACGACAACGACGCCGACAAGGACGACGACGACGACGACAGCACCATACCAATATACGACCGCAAAAATTTTTGCGGTCGTATAAAAACAAAAGTGTCTACGGACGACAACGACGACAACGACGCTAACGACGACAGCACCAACCATACCATTATACGACCTCAAATTTTTTGCGGTTGTATAAAAATTGTCAATGTATAAGACAGCGATAACATATAAAGCATCGTATATCTGGCCCTACAAAAATTTCAGAATTGAGAGGAATTTTGTGTCTGGCATAAACAAAATACGTGAATTACTGTAGATTTGTGATTTTAGTTTTCAGTAATTGTGGGTGTTTCTGTTTCTTTTCTTTCTTCATTGAGAAAAAATATATCATAGGTTGTAGATAAAGCTATTACTCCAAAGTCTGTACTAAAATAATCTAAATATGGTCAGATTTCTACATTTTCAATGTTTTCACTGTTTATATCTTGTCAGTGTGATGTTCTTACATTAGAATACCAAGCAATTAATCTCTTCATAAATTTCAGAGATTAAAGAATATTTTTATTCCATATTAATCAGGGTATAAAGAAATTTAATAATTTACAATTCAAAGGGATGATTCTGATAATTTGTAAATCTTTTCATTGAACAGCATGGTTAACACTGATTCACTTTAAATTCACTAACAATATTATTTACTATTAAAAGCAGTCAAGACTGGGCTCATATTGCAGGAAACAACAAAAAAATTTCAAAATTCTAATTTAATTTTGTATGATTAAGTCATTTAGACTGTTTATTTTTTTTTCAAATTTCAAACAAACCTAACATTTGCATCTTGAGTAATGATATATATGAAAAATATCTGTACAAATCAATGCAGATTTTGTAAACATTTAATTCAATCCATACAAATATTCATATATTTTTCAGGTATAACTGAACAGTGAGCTTTTCCCTAACTTTCCAAAATTGACATAATTTTTGGATGACAACATGGTATAATAAATTCAAAAGTTCAATAAACTTAGTAGCTTGATTACACTTTCAATTGTTAAAAATTCAATCTCCTCTTGCTGGGAAAATTATTCATGTAGAAATAGTAGATTTACAATAAAAACAGAATTTTTACCCACTAGGCCTGAATTTAATAGGTCACAATACAACAATTAATAAGACATTTACAAGATGTAATTTGGTGAAAATCATTTTATGAAAATGTTACTTTTGCATATGTTCAAGATTTGATATTTCTGGGTCATAAAGAAAAGTTTGTACCAAGTGTAGATTTTGTTAAAGCTTATTTTAATGCATTTGCAGATTTTTTCCCCTACAGGGAAACAAGTCAATGACTACTTATGGCAGCTTAACACAGTTTCAGAAGATTAATGTCAGGATTAAAAAAAAATCATTGTTATATATTTTACTGTCAAACAAGATGTTGTAGGTTTTCATATAAAAATATATTTGCAACCTGACACTAAAGGCCAATTTAAAGCTTTTGTATATATACAACTGTTGAAAATTTCTTCACCAGGGTGTAAAGATATTTTAAAAATTTTTGTCATATTTTGAATGTTTAATATGAAGTAATGATTACAATTATAAAGGTATCATCGCTTTGGATATTCAAATAAACATGTTTAAAATATTGTATTTAACTATCAACAAATAAAGGGCTACACAGAGCACAGCATGAGACGACTGCACCATGGTGACCACTGAAATTTGAAACAGTGCAATTTAGAGCAAATTTGGACACAGTAAAAAGCTTGACACAGTAATTAGAAGGACACAAAAAAGCTCGATACAGTAATAAGCTGGAACCAACATAGTAAAAATAAAGCTTACAATGAGAATAATCCAAAGAAAAAAATCCCATCAAAATCTGATGAAAAATAAGGATTTTGCATATTTCTTATAATTGCAATTTTGGCCCCTCTGACCCCTTATAGCTCGGAAATGATATGAGCTACCCCAAATCCACTGAATACTACTTATAGCTTACAATGAGAGGAACGCAAGGAATAAAATCCCATCAAAATCTGATGAAAAATGAAGATTTCACATATTTGTAATAATTGCAATTTTGGACCCTTTGACCCCTTATAACCCGGAAGCGGTAATAGAAACATCAAATCTGTTGACATACTACTAAAAGCTTGCATTGAGAGGAATCCAAAGAAAAAAATCCCATTAAAATCTGATCTAAAGAAAAGATTTCAAAAATTTCTAAAAATTGCAATTCTGGTCCCTAAAATTTTTGTGGTCGAATAAAAATTCTTGTTTACTTCATATTTCATCTAACGGAGTAGGAATGTAGTATCAGAAATATCATTGAATTTGACAGCCATGGTAAAATGTGCATTGCAGGAAAATTCCAGCTATACAAACAAGTCCAAGTTTTAAGATCATGAGAGGTTTTCTTTTCATTTTGAATAAAATGGATATTAATCAAGTTAATAAGAAAACATACCTTTCCATACTTGCTAAAAATAGACTTCAAATCTGTAGCTCTAGTGGAGGAGGCAAGTCCACTCACCCATAAATTACGACCAGTGCTGGTACTTCCTGTTGAAAAAGTGATATTTTGTAAACAAACAACAAAAAGTTGAGAAAGAATCAATGTCAGATATGAATATGTCAAATTTCTGACAATTCAATTTTTGTCTGCTCATTGATTTTCAGAAGAGAGAATGTTACATTAAATTTTAACTATTAATTAACAAGTTTCAACTCTCCTTTCAACCAACCTGAGATTTTTTTTTCATTTTGAGGTAGGGACATACTCAAGTCAGAAATAACCTAATGAAGAATCTATGCTGTGATTAAGCCAAGGGTTGGGATAAAGAACTTCAAAACCAGATGATAGAAGGGTTGCCACTATTTTGATGTCTCCTAATGCATTTTTCCAGGACTTTTCAAGGATATTCAAGCCATTTTCAAGGACAAACACACCTGATAAAAGTCACGGTTTAAATAATTATTTTTCCAGAATGTATATAATTACAGCCTTTTGATATTAACTTCAGCAAATTCCAGGGTTTATCAAGGATATGTCCAAATATTTTCAAATTCAAGGTCTTTTCCTGGCCCTTGAAGTTCAAAACGAAATTCAAGGGTTTTTGAGCTTTCAAGGATGTGTGGCAACCCTGAGATAGAAGGAAGAAATGCATTCGTAAATTTGATTTATTTGTACAAATAAGAAGTGCTATAAAAAATTTCATTTGTAACAATTTATCATCTTTATTAAATCTCAAAAACATTTTCCCATTAGAGAAATATCATATTTTAATCCTATGTTAAGGATAAATAAGGGATACAAAAGTACATTTCCTTCTCAATTATAATTCAAAGGAAATTTATTCGTTCTACACATGTATTAAAATCAGTTTTTCATACAGGTCTTTGATAACAAATACATTTTTTCTATATCTTGTATCAAAGACTTGTAATATATCCTGCATGTTTATAATCTATACAATCAGAAACAAGTTTTTAACTCATTATTGCAAAAAATCATCAATCATACACTAAATTAAGAAACATATGTACTTTTCTGCAAGACAGTTTCAATGTTACATGTCCTATAAGTGTGGGCGATACTGTAACTGTAATAAGCAATATTTTCTAAATAAAATGACGAACTTGTACCAATTGAGGTCATGAAATATGCTAACAGTCTCATGTTAATACCCCTGTGACAGGAAGTCAGGACATAATGTTTTTATTCTTGTTTGTTGTTTCATTCATTCCATTAAAATTCAATCATGGCTTCACACATGTACACTCAATGCTCAAAATATTTCCACAAGTGAAATCTTCCTGTGCATTTCTTGTTTAATAGTAAGCTGAATTCTGATTGGTTAATAGCGGTTGTATTTTTTTTGGCAAATACCCTTTCACCATGGTATTTGTCCCGGAGTCATCTGTGTGCTTATTGATAAAGACATTCGGTGTAATTAAACAGATATATCATGAACGTTGGGGTATTTGGCAAAAATACAAGACTTGGGTCTAAATTTCCCATTTCAGGCTTTGGAAATTTTACCACCCAGCGACTTGTATTTTTTGCAAATACCCCTCCCTATCATGATATATCTGTTCAATAACGTCCTATGTTTAAAAAATTCCACAGAATTTTTTTCTGATCTGATTTTCATAAAATTTGCATTGATAAAAAGAACTTGACCTGCAGTTTCTTACAATAATATTGAAATAGTTCTATAATGTGTAGTTTTCAAACTGTCACGATTTAAACATAATTTGGTGTCAAAATTTACTATATATCTGTAGTAAAATATAACGTAAAATATTTTGATTACTATTTATTAAATTATATAAAACAAGAAAATGTGTCAAACGGACACAATGCCCCGCCTCACAACTCTTTTGAAGAATGGTATATTTCGTGACCAGTAAAGCATGAAGTTGCTTTCATGGAAATATTCTTATTATGATTTTAGTTAGTAAATGACTAATAGGTATTTTATAAAATTCAATGATAATAGCATACATCCTTCACAGAAGATCAACCTTAAACTATCCCCCCTTTTCCATGACCAGTGAAGCATGAAGTTGGTTACATTGGTAAATATTTATAATATCTTTTATTTATTTATATCCTAATGAGTATTTATATAAAGTGTAATGATAATAGCATACATCCTTCAGAGAAAAAACTTCAAACTGAGGTAAAAGCTCATACATACACCCCTTTTTTCCCTGATCAGTGAAGCATGAAGTTGGCAGCATGGATAAATTTTTATTATGATTTTTGTTTGATTAGATGCTAATATGTATTTATGTAAAGTTAAATGATAATAGCATAGATCCTTCACAGAAAAAAACTTCAATCTGTGGGTAAACCTCATACTATCACGCTTTTTCCATGTGATCAGTGAAGCATGAAGTTGACTGCATGGGTAAAGTTTAATTATGATTTTTGTTTAATTAGATGCTAATGTGTATTTATGTAAAGTTTAATGATAATAGCACACATCCTTCACAGAAAAACAACCTGTGGGTAAACCTCATACTATCACAATTTTTTCCCGTGATCAGTGAAGCATGAAGTTGGTAACATGGGTAAAATTTTACTATGATTTTTGTTTAATTGGACACTAATGTGTATTTATATAAAGTTTCATGATAATAGCATACATCTTTCACAGAAAAAAAACTTCAACCTGTGGGTAAACCTCATACTATCACACTTTTTTCCCGTGATCAGTGAAGCATGAAGTTGGTAACATGGGTAAAATTTTATTATGATTTTTGTTTAATTAGATACTAATGTGTATTTATATAAAGTTTCATGATAATAGCATACATCCTTCCCAGAAAAAAAACTTAAACCTGTAGGTAAACCTAGCTTGGGACGGACGAACAGACGAACGGACGGACGGACGGACAACCTGAACACTATATGCCCCCCTACTATCGTAGGCGGGGCATAAAAAGTATCTACTATTCTTATAATTATTTCAGAAAAACTACAACAAACTGCATGTCATGCCCTTTTCATCAATGCAAATTTTATGAAACAAGAGCTGGCGCCGAATGGCAGCCTGATATACCCCCGCTCATTATACCCTGAATCAATGTGGCAAGTGAAAATTTAATTGTGTCGGGACACAGTACAAGTATGGACACAATGCAAGTATAAAAACAATTATATGATCCTATTAACCAACATTTTCAATGATAACTGTCTGCACAACAATTAAAACTGCCTAACATTTTCAAAAAAAATTGTGATGAAAAATTTCATATATTGTACAACAATGAAAAACAATGACACCTCAGTAAACAGGAAATGCTTACAACCTCTAACCTTGAAATCCGAATACACGATAGATTGGACCATAAAGAAGCTCTGTGCAAATTAACAATTGAATCAAACTTATAGTTTCATAACAAATTGTGACGAAAAATTCCATATATTGTACAACAATGAAATACAATGACGTATTAGCAAACAGGAAGTGCTTTATGTGTTACCTTGAAATCGGAATACACAATAGATTGGACCATAAGGAAGCTCTGTGCAAAACAACAATTGAATCCCACTTACAGTTTCAGAAAAAATTGTGACGAAAAATTCCATATATTGTACAACAATGAAAAACAATGACGTCTCGGCAAACAGGAAGTGCTTATGGCGTAACATTAAAATCCGAATACACGATAGATTGGACCATCAGGCAGGACGCTTTGTGCATAACAACAATTGAATCCCTCTTACAGTTTCAAAAAAAAGTGTGACGAAAAATTCCTTATGCTGTACAGCAATAAAAAACAATGACGTCTCGGCAAACAGGGAGTGCTTATGATGTAACGTGGAAGTCATAATACAGGATAGATTGGATCATAAGGAAGCTCTGTGCAAAACAACAATTGAACCCCACTTACAGTTTCAGAAAAAATTGTGACGAAAAATTCCATATATTGTACAACAATGAAAAACAATGACATCTCGGCAAACAGGAAGTGCTTATGGCGTAACCTTGAAATGCGAATACACGATAGATTGGACCATCAGGAAGCTTTGTGCATAACAACAATTGAATCCCTCTTACAGTTTCAGAAAAAAGTGTGACGAAAAATTCCATATGCTGTACAGCAATAATAAAGATCTACGCAGAGCGCAGCATGATACGACCGCAGCATGTCGTCCACTGAAATTTGAAAAAGTGTAATTTAAAGTGAGTATGGACATAGGAAAGAGCTTGACACAATAATTAGATGGATGCAAAAAGGGGACTGACCAAGTAATTAGCTGGACACAAACTAGGGAAAATAAAAATTAGCCCTTATGACTCCTTATGATTCCTCTTTGACCCTCTATAGCTCAGAAACGGTAAGAGCTACGCCCAATCCATTGACATGATGCTGAAAGCTTATATCAAGAGGAATCAAATGAAAAAAAATCCCATCGAAATGCAATGAAAAATAAAAATTTAAGGTAATCTGTAAATTTACGATTTTGGCCCCCTTCGGCCCCTCATAGCTCGGGAACGGCAAGAGCTACGTCGAATCCGTTGAATACTACTGAGAGCTTACATCAAGTAGAATCCAAAGAAAAAAATCCCATCGAAATCCGACGAAAAATAAATTTTTTAGGTTATCTGTAAATTTATGATTTTGGCCCCCATCGGCCCCTCATAGCTCGGAAACGGTAAGAGCTACGCCAAATCCGCTGACATATATAACTGAAAGCTTACATAAAGAGGAATCAAAGAACAAAATCCCATCCAAATTTCGATGAAAAATAAAAATTTTAGGTTATCTGTAACTTTAAAATTTTGGCCCCTTTCAGCCCCTCATAGCTCCGAAACGGTAACAGCTACACCAAATCTGTTGTCATACTACTGAAAGTTTACATCAAGAGAAATCCAAAGAAAAAAATCCCATCGACATCCAATGAAAAATAAAAATTTTAGGTTATCTGTAAATTTACAATTTTGGCCCCTTCAGCCCCTCATAGCTCGGAAACAGTAAGAGCTATGCCAAATCCGTTGACATAGTTCTGAAAGCTTACATCAAGAGGAATCCAAAGAAAAAAATCCCATCGAAATCCGATGAAAAATAAAATTTTTTGGCTATCTGTAAATTTACGATTTTGGCCCCCTTCGGCCCCTCATAGCTGGGTAAGGAAACAAGTTACAAAAAATCTAAAAGTAGAGCACTATGATAATTTTTCATTAGGAATCCTTTGGAAAAAATTGCATCAAAATCGGACTAAAAATTAAAAAATGAAATTTTTGAACCTCGCCCCTTTTGGGCACCATTTATCTCTTGAACGGTACATGCCACGTGAAATCCGTTGGCCTAATCCAGATTGGAAATTTTCTAAGGAGTTTACTGAAAGAAACCCCATCAAAATCCGATAAATAATAAAGATTCTACAGTCAAATATGTGAAAACAACCAATTTAACCCCTTTTGGCCCCTTTTTCTAAAACGGGCGGGGCCAGGAACATAAAATTAAAGCCCGGGCTAAAGCATGTGCCAAGAAACATCATACTAAAATTTGAAAATGATCTGTTCACTGGAACCAAAGTTATGCTGTCCACAGACACAAAAATACCCAATTTTACCCCTTTTTGGCCCCTTTTTCTGAAACGGGTGGGGCCATAAACCCGAAATTAAAACCCGGGATAGCCATTATGCCAAGAAACTACATACTGAAATTTGAAGATGATCCGTCCGCTAGAAACAAAGTTATGCTTGCCACAGATGCCGACGCCGACGACTGCGCCATAACATAATACGACCGCAAAATTTTTGCGGTCGTATAAAAAACAATGACGTCTCGGCAAACAGGAAGTGCTTATGATGTAATGTGGAAATCATAATACACGATAGATTGGATCATAAGGAAGCTCTGTGCAAAACAACATTTGAACCCCACTTACAGTTTCAGAAAAAATTGTGACGAAAAATTCCATATATTGTACAACAATGAAAAACAATGACGTCTCGGCAAACAGGAAGTGCTTATGGCATAACCTTCAAATCCGAATACAAGATAGATTGGACCATCAGGAAGCTTTGTGCATAACAACAATTGAATCCCTCCTACAGTTTCAGAAAAAAGTGTGAGGAAAAATTCCATATGCTGTACAGCAATAAAAAAGCAATAAAAGTCTCGGCAAACAGGAAGTACTTATGCGGTAACCTTGAAATCTGTATATACGCATCAGACCATCATGAGAAAGCTTTTGCCAAAATATGATTTCATTCTGTAAAGTAGTTGCTGAGAAAAGTGTGGTTACGGACAGATGAACGAACGAACGGACGAACGAACTGACAGAGGTAAACCAGTAATACCCCCACTACTATGTAGCGGGGGTATAAATAGACCCAGAAATGAATTCTGTGGAATTCTTTAAACAGAGGCCATTTAACAGGAAATGCACAGGTAAATTTCACTTGTGGAAATACTTTTGAGAATGAATTCTCATAAAATATGTCTTAAATGGGATAAATAAATAAATCTCATTTAACACATGACTTACAGAGAAATAAACAAGAGCTGGCGCCGAATGGCAGCCTGATATACCCCCGCTCATTGAACCCTGAATCAATGTGGCAAGTGCAAATTTAATTGTATAGGGACACAATACAAGTGTGGACACAATTCAAGTATAAACACAATGATATAATCGTAGTAACCAACATGTTCNGCGTTATCTGTAAATTTACGATTTTGGCCCCCTTCGGCCCCTCATAGCTGGGTAAGGAAACAAGTTACCAAAAATCTAAAAGTAGAGCCCTATGGTAATTTTTCATTAGGAATCCTTTGGACAAATTGCATCAAAATCGGACTAAAAATAAAAAAATGAAATTTTTGAAATTCGCCCCTTTTGGGCCCCATTTATCTCGTGAACGGTACATGCCACGTGAAATCCGTTGGCAAACTCCAGATTGGAAATTTTCTAAGGAGTTTACTGAAAGAAACCCCATCAAAATCCGATACATAATAAAGATTCTACAGTCAAATATGTGAAAACAACCAATTTAACCCCTTTTGGCCCCTTTTCCTAAAACGGGCAGGGCCAGGAACATAAAATTATAGCCCGGGCTAAAGCATGTGCCAAGAAACATCATACTAAAATTTGAAAATGATCTGTTCACTGGAACCAAAGTTATGCTGTCCACAGACACAAAAATACCCAATTTTACCCCTTTTTGGCCCCTTTTTCTGAAACGGGTGGGGCCATAAACCCGAAATTAAAACCCGGGATAGCCATTATGCCAAGAAACCACATACTGAAATTTGAAGATGATCCGTCCACTAGAAACAAAGTTATGCTGGCCACAGACGCCGACGCCGACGACTGCGCCATAACATAATACGACCGCAAAATTTTTGCGGTCGTATAAAAATTCCACAGAATTTTTTTCTGATCTGATTTTCATAAAATTTGCATTGATAAAAAGAACTTGACCTGCAGTTTCTTAAAATAATATTGAAATAGTTCTATAATGTGTAGTTTTCAAACTGTCACGATTTAAACATAATTTGGTGTCAAAATTTACTATATATCTGTAGTAAAATATAACGTAAAATATTTTGATTACTATTTATTAAATTATATAAAACAAGAAAATGTGTCTAACGGACACAATGCCCCGCCTCACAACTCTTTTGAAGAATGGTATATTTCGTGACCAGTAAAGCATGAAGTTGCTTTCATGGAAATATTCTTATTATGATTTTAGTTTGATTATCGACTAATAGGTATTTAATAAAATTCAATGATAATAGCATACATCCTTCACAGAAGATCAACCTTAAACTATCCCCCCTTTTCCATGACCAGTGAAGCATGAAGTTGGTTACATTGGTAAATATTTATAATATCTTTTATTTATTTATATCCTAATGAGTATTTATATAAAGTGTAATGATAATAGCATACATCCTTCAGAGAAAAAACTTCAAACTGAGGTAAAAGCTCATACATACACCCCTTTTTTCCCTGATCACTGAAGCATGAAGTTGGAAGCATGGATAAATTTTTATTATGATTTTTGTTTGATTAGATGCTAATGTGTATTTATGTAAAGTTAAATGATAATAGCATAGATCCTTCACAGAAAAAAACTTCAATCTGTGGGTAAACCTCATACTATCACGCTTTTTCCATGTGATCAGTGAAGCATGAAGTTGATTGCATGGGTAAAGTTTATTTATGATTTTTGTTTAATTAGATGCTAATGTGTATTTATGTAAAGTTTAATGATAATAGCACACATCCTTCACAGAAAAACAACCTGTGGGTAAACCTCATACTATCACAATTTTTTCCCGTGATCAGTGAAGCATAAGTTGGTAACATGGGTTAAATTTTATTATGATTTTTGTTTAATTAGACACTAATGTGTATTTATATAAAGTTTCATGATAATAGCATACATCCTTCACAGAAAAAAACTTCAACCTGTGGGTAAACCTCATACTATCACACTTTTTTCCCGTGATCAGTGAAGCATGAAGTTGGTAGCATGGGTAAAGTTTAATTATGATTTTTGTTTAATTAGACACTAATGTGTATTTATATAAAGTTTCATGATAATAGCATACATCTTTCACAGAAAAAAAACCTCAACCTGTGGGTAAACCTCATACTATCACACTTTTTTCCCGTGATCAGTGAAGCATGAAGTTGGTAACATGGGTAAAATTTTATTATGATTTTTGTTTAATTAGATACTAATGTGTATTTATATAATGATAATAGAACACCAACTTCCCAGAAAAAAAACTTAAACCTGTAGGTAAACCTAGCTTGGGACGGACGAACAGACGAACGGACGGACGGACGGACAACCCGAACACTATATGCCCCCCTACTATCGTAGGGGGGGGGGGCATAAAAAGTAACTACTATTCTTATAATTATTTCAGAATAACTACAACAAACTGCATGTCATGCCCTTTTCATCAATGCAAATTTTATGAAACAAGAGCTGGCGCCGAATGGCAGCCTGATATACCCCCGCTCATTATACCCTGAATCAATGTGGCAAGTGAAAATTTAATTGTGTCGGGACACAGTACATGTATGGACACAATGCAAGTATAAAAACAATTATATGATCCTATTAACCAACATTTTCAATGATAACTGTCTGCACAACAATTAAAACTGCCTAACATTTTCAAAAAAAAATTGTGATGAAAAATTCCATATATTGTACAACAATGAAAAACAAACAATGACACCTCAGTAAACAGGAAATGCTTACAACCTAACCTTGAAATCCGAATACACGATAGATTGGACCATAAAGAAGCTCTGTGCAAATTAACAATTGAATCAAACTTACAGTTTCATAACAAATTGTGACGAAAAATTCCATATATTGTACAACAATGAAATACAATGACGTATTGGCACACAGGAAGTGCTTTATGTGTTACCTTGAAATCGGAATACACAATAGATTGGACCATAAGGAAGCTCTGTGCAATTCAACAATTGAATCCCACTTACAGTTTCAGAAAAAATTGTGACGAAAAATTCCATATATTGTACAACAACGAAAAACAATGTCTCGGCAAACAGGAAGTGCTTATGACTTGACCTTGAAGTCGGAATACACAATTGATTGGACCATAAGGAAGCTCTGTGCAAAACAACAACTGAATCCAACTTATAGTTTCAGAAAAAATTGTGACGAAAAATTCCATATAATGTACAACAATGAAAAACAATGATGTCTCGGCAAACAGGAAGTGCTTATGACTTGACCTTGAAATCGGTATACACGATAGATTGGACCATAAGGAAGCTCTGTACAAAACAACAATTGAATCCCACTTACAGTCTCAGGAAAAATTGTGACGAAAATTTCCATATATTGTACAACAATGAAACACAATGTCTCGGCTAACAGGAAGTGCTTATGACGTAACATTAAAATTGGAATACACGATAGATTGGACCATAAGGAAGCTCTGTACAAAACAACAATTGAATCCCTCTTCCAGTTTCAGAAAAAAATGTGACGAAAAATTCCATATGCTGTACAACAATTAAAAAAACAATAAAGTCTCGGCAAACAGGAAGTACTTATGCGGTAACCTTGAAATCTATATATACTCATGGGACCATGGAAGCTTTTGTGGAAATATGAATTCATTCTGTAAAGTAGTTGCTGAGAAAAGTGTGGTTACAGACGGACGGACGGACGAACGGACGAATGAACGGAGGTAAACCAGTATACCCCCACTACTATGTAGCGGGGGTATAAAAAAATAACATAAAAAGTTTCATTTCTACAGTTAACTATATAACTGCATATTTCTTTATCAAGATGTTAGGGGTTATAAAAAATAACAAAAAAAAACAAAAAAAATCTATCAATAAAAAGGGGTGTCAACAATTTAACATGGATGCAGCAACATGAATTATAAGATGCATTTCAATGATTTTTAAATATCTGTTAATTTGTTAAAAGCAAACATAAATCAGGCAAGAAAAACTTTTTACTTTTTGACCAAAAAAGGGACAGCACCTTTATAAATAATTGTTCCTGAATGAATATTTTAAATATTTTATTGATTAAAAACATACTTTTCTCTATGCAAGTCTCAACAAATATATGAAATGCTTCTGGAATCGTAATAAAAATTCTTGCAAACAATACTGAAGATTTTAAGCTTTTTTTATGAAAGTGAAACACAATTTTTTATATCATTTTGGATTATTTAAACAAGACTCACACAAATATAATTTTAATATCTTGTCTTGTTTAAAAGCATAGGATGGAAGTGGATCACAAACAGGTGTAAGAAGTTAAATTCTTAGCGTGACTATATAGTCCTGTATATGAAGTTAAAACCTTATCATATGTTCGGTCATAATATAATCAATTCTTACATAATATCACCAAATGAGGCATTTTAATACTAGTATATCTTCTATAATGAAATATTTCACCCGACAAAGCTCAAGATAATTCAGTTTAGCATGAAATTAGCGATTATGAAACAACATGAATTGTAAGACACACAATATTCTCTTGATGAGAAAATATATAACTTGATCAAGATGTGTTCTGTGAAACACTTATGCCCCACAGTAGAAGTTAAGAGGAAACATTTAACAACTTTGAACAACAATTAATGTCCTTCTCAGTTCTGACAAAATAATTTGTAAAATAAATTCTGGTATCAACTGAAAAGTTAAATCACATCAAATGATGTTTGCAATTGGATGGAAAATATGGAAGCCCTATCACTTACCATTCAAAAGATATACCCTATATTACAAGTTTTTGTAAACAAACAGACAGACAGACCAAAAACTATATGCCCCTCGAATCTTCAATTGTCTGGGGCATAAAAATCTCATAAATTTCATTCAACCTTAGCACCAACAACCTGTCTCGTTCAATTTTTCAGTAACAAGGGGCAACAGTCTACAGAGTTGCTTTAAAACTATGATTACTGTTAACGTATTAATTTTTGTGGTCGCTAATTTTAGCGGTTTCATGAACTGGGACATATTTGCGGGTATCAATTTTTGCAGCTTTTAGGGAAAATATCTGTATGTTCTAATTGTCTCTGATATATTCTTGGGTCCTTATTTTCGATGTAATTTGTCAACTGCAAAAATAGCGAAAATTACTACGTTTACAGTAACTGGAACAATGACAAGTCAGGAGGAGACAAGCCGTGCTAAACATATCATTTGATGGTATTGCCAAACAGAAGTAGCTTCATAAACCTGCAAATCTTTTTAATGTTCCATGCCTGACTTCCTATAAAATCATAAAGCAAAATTTGGATTATAGTTAAACCTTTAAATTGAGCAAATAGGGAGTAGTTATATAATAAACCATAACATCACTTCAATACTTTAATCAAACCATTTCAACTAATACAAGCCAAGATTGACCAAAAAGTGTTCTTTACAGAGACTGACATACCAAGTGAAAACTATAGTAATCTGCATCTCAAAACAGGGCCATAACAAACTCCTCACCAGAATGTATAAGAAATACATTTAATTTTTTTTAATTTTTTTTTTTTTTTGGGGGGGGGGGGTGTAAATATAAATGGCCTTTTGTTGTTTTTGAAGCATCAAAATTGTTCTTTGTTTGTTTTGTTTACTGGCTTTTTATACACACTGTTACACAAACTCCTATCTTTTTAGTTTCGTTTTTACACACTGTTACACAAACTCCTATCTTTTTAGTTTCGTTTTTACATTACCAAATATATAGAAAGTGTTTACCAACAACCTTCAGTCCAGTAGTCATAAAAATCAATTTTGATTAGGTCCATTAGCTAGTTAATATTTTAATTTTTGTACAAGGCAGTGTGAGGTTTTATTTTTTCACCTGACTAAGGCCACTTTTTAAGTGCATTCCGCATGATATAATTGTTAAAATCAAAATTGAATATATGGAAGCGACAACACAAGATTATGTGATCTGTGTAAAAAATCAACCATATTTACTATCAATTTGATCTATGTCTCCACTCACTGTGGATGAACTTTTATTTGTGGACATCAATTTTCTTGGTTTTCATGAATATCAATATTTCGTGGGTTCTTAAAATCTTGGTTTCTATGCATTCAAGCTCTAATGAAAAGATGCATTTCGTTGGGAACTGAATTTCATGCTTTTAGCGAACCACAAAATCCACCAAAATTGGAACCCCAAGAACAATACTTTCACAGGTTATCAGCAACAATTGTATACAACCAAGGACAATCAAAATAATTTGTATTTGTTTTACCTACAAAGCACTTGTTGCTTAAGCCACAAAAAAGATTCTATATTTTAAAATAAGAAATATAAACTTCATTCAAATACTTTTGTCTTGAAAAAAATAAACATTGCAGCAATAATTTCTGAATATACAAAAATCACTCGGTTGTAAAGATGTATTGCAATACAATGAAAGGAGAAAGGAACTTGTCACTTCACTCTTTATTTTTTTATTTGAACTTCAAAATTTCATCAAAGTGGATAGTCTCAACGAACATGGAAACTAAGAGACATTGTAAATGGACTTACATGCCAGTCATAATTACTTTAATTTTATATCTTTATATTTATGTTTTCATCTTTTCTACAACAAGTAAGAACATATTTGTATTTCTTTACCTTTATCATCTTTTTTGCCATCTTTGCTGGTAGTACTGAAATATACCAAATTACACCATAAAACATGTGATTAAAATTTTAAAGTCATGATAATGAAAATAACAATAATACCTTTAATTTTACTGTTTTTTCTAAAAATTAGAATTTGACTTGTATTTACATCACTGAATAAACGTACAGCACCTTTTCTTCGTTTTTTTACAGGGAATAACGACAAAGTCTTGTTTATCCTCTCATGTAAGTATTGTAGTCTATGTACTTGGCATACATTGTATTTAATATTCATTTTACAGTCAATTCTCATTAATCCAAATGTCTAAAATCTCCAATAAAATATCAGTTTTCTTCTATAACTACGACTAGGCAACATTATTTCACTTAGTCTTTTCCTTTATTGAGAAACAATAATACCATCCATAGAAGCCTTCACTTTTTGTAATGAAAATATTGGAAAGAATCAACACTCGTCATACATTCAACCAATTTTATTCAAATGATGATAATAAAATTCAATTGATTTTTTACTATAGATGGGTGTGGTTAAATTTTGTAGCTGTGAAAATTTCCATTTAAAAAGGGATCCACAAGAAGTGAAGCGTGTTTTTCTTTATAGGTTCATTTATCATTGCAGCACTAATAAAAACATCCGTCATTTACTACGAAAGTGCACTATCTATGTTTATATCTAAATATCAATTGATTTCAGCCGTACAAGGCTTGTATATTAACTTTAATTACAAATACACCTTTTAAAATGAACTCCAGCATGGAATTATCTTTGTGTCATTGATTTATATTTATGTAATTTATTTTAATTTGTGCCCTGTTAATATTTTTCAATACCAGTGTGCAATAAATTCACCTGACGCAAGAAAACAATACTATTGTAATTTGCTATAATTACAAAATTGTTTTACTAAAAATACCATCTTATATAATTGGAACTCTATGTAAAGATTTGACGTCAAGGAAACATGTCTCCACTCATTATTGATGTAATGAGGAGACAAGCTCGGTTCTTGCATGGAACAGGGGAAGCAACTCTCTCATTCCAACAAGGTAAAGGGGAAGAGCTCTGGAATAGATTTATACAAACCAAACCGACCTCTTGGCAGCTGATTTAGAGTCCTTTTCCTCCTTTTTCTCCTCTGGTTTCTTCTCAGTTTTTGCCTCGGTGGTAGTTTCTGAGGTCTCCTTGGCCTTACTTTCAGATTCTGGTTCCTTACTGGGTTCCTCTTTTGAGACCGATGTTTCTTCAGGTGCCTCTCCTTCAGTTTTGGGTTTGTCAGTCTTTGATTCATCATTAGTTTTAACTTCTGTCTCGGTACTAGTTGCATTTTCTTCTTTGGAATTTAAAAGGTCTGCGTCTAAATCATTCTGGGTATCATCAACATGTACTACCAAGGATTCAGAGTCCATTTCTGTAGCATCAATTTTGTTTTCTGTCTTCTTACCAGTATTAGCAGCGGCACCTGTTGGTTTGGTATCAGTCTTTGGAGCCTCTTTCTGACTTGGAGTTTTAGAAGTCTTGGTTTCCGATTTCTTATCAGAAGATTGGGCGGCCTCTGCCGATTTCTCAGCAGACAGAACAGGTGCTAGAGAATTTAAAACATATCTTGATTGGCAAATCTACACAATCTAAAAGAAGTGTCATTTTCAATTCAACAGTTAATTATTTTGCAATAATATTTACTGGAGGAAAAGGGGAATTAGTTTTAATTGTGTTTAAATACTCATACATACTATTTATGTCTCTGTCTGTCATGGCAACTTTACCTGATGATGTTGGTAATGCTGAAGACAAAATTCAAACTTTAGACCATATATTCCCATGTCTTACGATTGCTGTCTTCATTTTAACCATATAGACTTTATCCAAGCTGATTTTCTAGCTAAAGAAGATAATGGTTTGTAATAATACAATCTCCAATCTGGTCAAATGTATCCACAAAACACTACAATGTATATTTACTGATCCTGCAAGAAATGCTGGTTTGTTTCAACAATTATCTAATTCAAACTTCAAAGTGTGTTTTCTTTGTCTCCTCAAAACTGCAACTGTTTGCTTAAACTGTTTTATTTCATGGCCTCCAATTTGTCAAAATTTACCTTTGACACTTTCAAATATGCACTTATTTAATTAGTTCGAATCAAAGTATCTTTTTACCAGAACTTCAAGGGAATTCCTTTCACACTCAATAAACAACTGTGCTCTACTCCATTTACAAGCATAACAAAGTCATCGGTGGAAATCATTTATTCAGGTGTCAACACAGATATTAGGCTATTTGGTTGAATATGGTAATTATTATTTCACTAATTAAATAAATCATTTACGTATTTTTGCTTCTTCTTTCTCTATAGATAAGTCAATACCAGATAAGGAAGTTCCTAATATAGCTTTGTCCGATACCTCTTCATTCAATGTAGTCCTTTCTGCAGATGTTAGATTACTTCTACGTAATATTAGGTTCCTGTACGATGAAATGTGAGTTACTCCTGCAGATGTAAAGTGTATGTTTATCCATAACAACTTGTCTGAATTATGTTCTATTCATGATGTAAAGAGGATGGATCGTTTTATAGTTGAACACAACATGTAGGCTGTACAGGAAACTTTCTGTATTTGTTCTCTCTATATTTGCTGAATGTGTTCTCTCTGTATTCACTGTACAAAATGTTTGTGTTCTCATAATTTTCGCTGTATTTGTCCTCTTCATAATCAAGTATTTATCCTCTCTATATTAGCTGTCCTCTATGTATAAGTTGTATGTGTTCTTTCTATATTCACTGTATGCTTTCTTGCTATATTTGATGTACGAGTTCTCTCTATTTTAGATGTGTGTTTTCTCTATATTCAGGTAATTACAACTTTGAATTTCAGCAAGTTCCTCCTTCCGGCTTTATAGTCAATGGAAAGTCTACACTACCTTTATATACAGCTTCGTTTCACAATGATGACATTTGAAATCTTCTGTATTTCATTTTCAACAAGATCATTGGCGACTGTTACTTGAAGGGAAAAGTTCACAGCAGAAGCATGAAAAGTTTTGTCAATACAGCATTCTTCATACTACACCAAGACATCCATTCATTCCATGCTTGATATGACAAGTATAAGCTGGTACCAAGTTCTAACGAGAATTGTAAGTTTGTAAAATGACAGCATGATCAAGTGGGCAGCAAAACGTTCACAGCAGAAGTATGAAAAGTTTTGTCAATCCAGCATTTTTCAATATATTCCAAGATGGCTGTTCCTGACATGATAAGTATAAACTGTTATCAAGTTCCACGATAATTAGTAAGCTTATAAAACGACAGTTTGATCAAGTGGTCAAGCTGATGAATCCGACCATAGCAAATTTGCAACGTACAATGAGAGATAAATTCTTTCCAATCACATTAAATTCATAAAGCTGCAACAATGGAGCACTAATATTTTTCCTGCAGTTTTGGTGCCTGTGATGGTTTTGAACTTCTTATGTAGATTGTTGTAACCAAGGTGATACTGTACCAAAACACCCATGACAGAGCAGAGACATAGTCAGAACATGATTTTAAATGAATGTGTATTTCAATGACAATATTAACACCAAGTTCTGAAAATTTATTCAAAACCAATAAATTTAGAAAAACGGATGTGATAATTCACGAAATAATGTCTGCAAATCTAATTTACACAGATGGCTATTTATAAAATCCAAAATGAGAGACATTAAATAACTTCATCCAGGTCCGTTCACTAGTCTTGTTTTCTGGTTTTCAATTCCTGTATAACAAATTTGGCATTTATTTTCTGGTTTAAATGTACTCCCCGTCAGATGGCTTAATTGCAAGTCATACTTTTCATGACCATTTCTTCATGGATCAGGTAACTAACTAACTGGTCAGTGGTTAATCAGAAAAAAAATAAAGTCATAACTTTACAGGGTATGGTGTAGTACTATCCTCAATCATAACAAAACATGCTGGATGTAGCTTACTTCGATATTACATGTATGAAGTGTTTTATATTTATCTAATTAAGTGTTCCATTTTATGAATTGGTTTTGGTCTATTTTTAAGTATGTATGTTATTGGGACAAATGAAATAAAGAGAAAATAAAACCCTTACCTTCTGCAAGCTTTTCATTTTTAGTATCGACAGTCTTTTTGTCAGAATCGTCTACTGTTTCTTTAGCAACCTGTGGTGGATCAACTGTTTTTTTCACCGGTTCTTCCACTTTCTTATCCTTCTCCACTTCAGCAGACTTGTTTTCTTCAACATCCATTTTCTCTGGCTCTGACTTTTCTACAATTTTTTCCTGCTCTTTATCTTCCTTTTTCTCCTCGTCTTTTTTATCTTCAACAGTTTTCTCTTCTTTTTGTTCAGTCTTATCTTTCTCTTCTGTCTCCACAGTTTTAACTTCTTCTTTCTGTGAAACATCCTCCTTTTCTTTTTCCGTTACTTTTTCTTCTGTTACTTTTTTTTCTTCAGCTTTAACCTGGTCTTGTTCTACATTTTCTGTTTCCATTTTTTCCTCTTTTTCTGTGGGTTTTTCCCCAGCATCAACCTCCATATCTTCTGTTTTTGTTTTCTCTTCCTGTAACAAAATTGTCTGGTTTCAAATTCCAATTCTTATTATACTGAAATATGATTTTTAATATCTTTGCAAAACAACAAATTTATATTTTTGGGGGCAAGGTCATGAACTTTTTACTACATTGTTGCTTAGCATTTGGCCATCAGTTTTTCATTGTTGCTTAACAATTTTTAATTTCATTATATTTCAGTGTAAAAATTCCATAATTGCTTGCAAGGTTATGACTTCTAATATGTCAGACAACAGAAAATCTTGTTATCATTTTGTCTTTAGAACAATGAAACCTTACCTCTTGTTTACCATTAACTTTCACAGGTTCTGTAACATCACTTTGGACAGCTTCTGTTTCCATCTTTTCTTCATCTTTTTTCTCTTCCTCTTTATCTTCCCCTTTATTTTCCTCAGCACCTGTCTCTTCGCCTTCTGCTGTTTCGTCTAAGTTTTCATCATCATCTTCATCCTCGTCATCACCATCCTTCAAAAGAAAGATTGTATAAGTTTTAGTATAAATTTATTTTTAAAAACTGTCGAAAGAAAACATCTTAAGAAGCAAAATAGCATAAGAAAAAGAAGGGAAACGGGGAATGTGTCAAAGAGACAACGACCCTAAGGGGAGCAATAACAACTCAAAGCCACCATAAGATCTTCAATGAACGGTGAGTCTATTTAACTTCATATTCATCCAAAAGTATGCTCAAATGATCAAGACCAATCATACTTCTTTTGGATTTGTACACTGCCATTTACATTCCAAATATAATTTTTTCAGTTTTAAATCTGGTATTTTCATCTGTTTTCAAGCTCAGAAACTATCTTTTAAGAACAGGTCGTCTGATCTTGTTCCTAACCTTCTTGAAACAGGGGCAAAATCTACTGAATAATAAGGTTGACCCTTTTTATATTTAGGCATTGATAATACAACAACTTTGGATGAATTTTCATAACATACATCAACACAGTTGTTACAAATAGTATTTTTCAGTAAATATACATTAAATAAAATGAAATAGAATGCCGTTTTAATACTGTTGTATTTTAACCTGAAACCATATCATTAAAGAAATACATGTGGCGAGGACTGGTGTTCAATACAGCACAATTTGAATATTACAACCCACAATATACATATATATTACTTTTAATCCTGAAATAATAATCTTATAACATCTTGTTATTACTATACAATAAACTATATTATCCTGGTATTATATAATACATG
>MJUU01067334.1:49262-64345 GCA_002080025.1 Modiolus philippinarum | reverse complement strand
AGACAATTCGAAGAACACACGACCACGACCACAGGATAGTCATTGAGTTGGTTGTAAGATAACTTGGCAAATAAAATGGGGATATGTGGGCATTATAACTATAGATGGTAAAATAGTTTGATTTTTTAAAGAAAATATGAAAGCCAAAATGCAAAATTTTGAAAATTTTAAATGAAGAAAACTAGAGAGCATACATCTCAATCAATGGGGATCTTTATAAGAACTCCACACTTCAAGAAAAAATAATGGATATTGTCAACGAGTAAATGTACAGGAGACAAAATTCATACAGATACATGTTAAAATTAACCAAATGCAACAACGCTTTTACTGTTCTTCATCTTCTATACTTTTAGTCTTTTGTTGCCCAGTAAATAATTTTACGATTATCTTTTTTCGAAATTAACGCGTAAATCCGACTAAACAGTACTTCAGTACTTTGATTCTGTATAGGAAATGTAGAGCACATGCAAGAACCACAAAAATATTTATATGAAAGGTTCAATTCATTTGTACCAATGAGTGGGTAAATTATCTAATTGGTTCTTGGATGTGCTCGATATTTCCGGTTAGGAAAACTGTTAAAAAATCTGCCAAATTCGGTATATTTCCATAAAAATGCTTAAAAGTAGCCTTTTCATGACGTCAGAACTGTACCTATTGCCACGTCATCAGTTCTAACATTTGTATTTTATCTGTAAATGAGATCCCAACTTTGAAAAGAACACAAAAGAAAATCTTGAAGTGCAACTTAGAAATTCACTGAAATCTTGGGCCAAATCCACCCCTTATCGCACCTTGTCCTTTCAGAAACTCTTCTGTCATTTGCAGTTAAACCTCGGGTATTCTAACAGGTGTATCGCTATAAATCCATATGAAAACTTATAATCAAATTACTTTCTTGTGCAAAGTTTACAACAACTATGAATGTGTCAAACATCACCTTTAAATATATTATTGGGGGGGGGGGGGGCAATATGGATTCCATGGATTCCAAATGGGAGGACACGGATACTAGTTAAGTACATGTCTAAAACTATTTCAATTCGAAAGACTTTCAACAATTCTCAATCTGTCAGTATCCTGAGTATCAATCTTATATCAGGCCTGAATATTTTTTTATCATAAGTAAAATAACATCTGAAACCCCCTGTTAACTGGTTTAAATAAAGACAGTGAATTCATATCAAATCATACTTTCAATTCAAATAAATTTTTATCCATTGTATTTAAATCATTTTTAAGATAATATAATATCTCACACATCTCTCTTTTCTCCATAAAATTATATACACCCAAAATTCCTTGTTTGTCATCAAATCATCAATTATTGATAATTACCATCATTTTCTATAATTAATATTGTATCATGTTCAACACAGTAAGATATAGTTATATTGATTGTACCATGAAAGAATAATTTTAGGTAGTTTTAATGTGTCTTATGGTTCAACAATCAATTATTTGTGCTCAGTGCAATCTGAGATATCTATGTGATATTTCATCACAATAGGCCAAGTGCGAATCAACTAGATCGTTATTATAGTCAAGCAATATATGCAATTGTTGAAAAATTAAAAATCATTATTACTGTAATAAACATCATTGATTTTTTTACAGTAATAATTTCTTGTCAGATCACATCTATTGTTCAGACTATAATAATGATCTCATCGATTCATCATAATCGGCAAAGTGCGAATTGACGAGATCTTTATTATAGTCAAGTAATATATATACAATTGTTGAAAAATTAAAAATCATTATTACTGTAATAACCATTATTGATTTATTACAGTAATAATTTCTTTATCAGATCACATCTATAGTTTAGACTATAATAGTGATCTCATCGATTCACACTTGGCCAATAGTGATTCATTTCCTCTTACTGTGTGTTTCTAAAACAAGAGGCTCTAAAGAGCCTGTATCGCTCACCTGGACCATGGCATTTCCAATAGGAAAAGCAGAAAAATAAAATTTAGCAAAATACTTTTTTTTTCTAAAATTACAGTATTCTTGTTAGGTTTCCATGGCAACCGAAAGATCCACAATCCATTTCAACCTATAACAGAACACCATTCAAAAAAAATTTGGGCAGGGGTTCCCCTTATAATTAAAGTAATACATAGTGCTGAAATTAAAACATGCAGACCACTTTTCAAATAAAAATTCAAAAATCAATAGGCCAATGTAAAAATTATGTTCCAGATGGTGGCCATCTTGGATGAGATACGGACCTACCAGATACATTTTTTGGATGGGACCACCTAAGGACCATTGTGGCTTAGATTGGTTCCAATTGGACTAGTAGTTTTTGAGAAGATCTTTGAATGTATTTTCCATAGGGTCCAATGTTAAAACTATGTTCCCGCTGGCGACCATCTTGGATGAGGTACAGACCTGCCGGATACCTTTTTTTAGAAGGGATCATCTAATGACCATTGTGACTAAGTTTGGTTATAACTGGATGGGAGGCTTCTGAGAAAAAAATCTTTGAATGTCTTTCCCATAGGGTCCAATGTTAAAACTATGTTCCCCGCTGGCGGCCATCTTGGATGAGGTACGGACCTGCCAGATACCTTTTTTGGAAGGGACCATCTAAGGACTATTTTGACCAAGTTTAGTTCCGATTGGTTCACGACGGACGGACGACGGACGCCAAGTGATGGCAAAAGCTCACCCTGGCATAGCCAGGTGAGCTAAAAAGCCCATTATTCTTGATGCCTTTTTACTGAATAGTAACAATATTTAACCATATTCTGGCAAGATTTTTTTTTTGAAAGAAATTCATTTTTGCTAAGTTTACAGTAAGCAGGGGGTGAAGTGGTTGGAAATACCTCGAGCTGGGTACCGAAAAACCTGAAAATACAAGGTATAAATATAATTCTAAGGAAAACCTTTTTGTGTAACAGATTGTCAGAGGTTTTGTCATGCTTGCTATGATATTGTTACCATTATCATTCTATATTTCTGAAATGGGCTGGGTTTATTCGTTAGTTCATTTAACTATAGGGAAACGAGACAGATAAAGGGGAGGTTTGGGAACCCATAAATTGGTTAACCCTACCACTGGCTTTTGCTAGTGCCTGTACCAAGTCCAACTGTCCCAAGTTACTTCAGTTTTTTGCTTCGTGTAGTTCAGTGGCAGATTCTGGTATGTTTTTATAATTTTCAGCCATTGTAGATGTTTCCTTTTATCCCTTTTATTTCATATACAATGGTATTCAGTCCAATGCTGCTATATGTACCATTGTATACTACAGATAATCTCAGATATAGCCTGACATATACAATGGTATTCAGTCCAATGCTGCCATATGTACCATTGTATTCTACAGATAATCTCAGATATAGCCTGACATATACAATGGTATTCAGTCAAATGCTGCCATATGTACCATTGTATTCTACCGATAATCTCAGATATAACCTGACATATACAATGGTATTCAGTCCAATGCTGCCATATGTACCATTGTATTCTACAGATAATTAAGAAATAAAACATGGCCGCCATACTATATTGTCATTATAACATGGGCTTGAGTTGTTTTTGCAAATATTTTATCCCGAGCGTTAGCGAGGGGTAAAATATGCAAAAACAACGAAAGCCCATGTTATAATGACAATATAGTATTTGGCGGATATGATTTATTTCGATTCTGATATGGAAATTTCACCCATTTTATACCCGAAGCGAGCAGCGACTATCTAATGGTTCCGTAACATTTTGATTTGGATAAACAAATACACGGACAAAAAAATTTCCACTCATACAACAAAAACATACTTTCGTTTGATGAAATTGCTATTTTAACTGTAGAAAATGCCTCAAGTCCTCTTAATCTCCATTCAAACTTTCCAACCGACGCTGCTTACGAACCAGACATTACGATGTTATTTGTGACGTCACGAGTGGGAAAATTAAAGTTTGTCCCGAACATTGCCTTTTCAAGTAAAAAAATTCCATAATGAATTTCGGAAACAAATTTAATTAAAAAGTTGTTAGTGGATGGTAGATGATTTTGACAGTAAAAATGAAAAATAGATTCAAAATATGCAACAGAAACTATGCATCTTTTGCGCATGTGCTAAGAGTGTTATATTGGTATTATAACATGACTCTATTTACAAAGCTAATACAGGAAGCCATATTAGAATCTCAGATATAGCCTGACATATACAATGGTATTCAGTCCAATGCTGCCATATGTACCATTGTATTCTACAGATAATCTCAGATATAGCCTGACATATACAATGGTATTCAGTCCAATGCTGCCTTATGTACCATTGTATTCTACAGATAATCTCAGATATAGCCTGACATATTCCATAAACTTAAAAACTTAAGTTAAAACTCTTGTACTAAATTTAATAAGGAACTATATATTTAATGTCTCCTGGACTTGAGCATGTTTAGGTCCTCTTTACTTTTAGAAAGTGAAACTTTGGGCTCTGATCAAGAGCCTGTATGGCTCACCTTGTCCATAGCTGAGACAGGCTGTGGATTCAGAGATCTGAATGGCATTTCATTTACCATGTTACTTACTAGTTGCCATCTTGGATTTGATCATACATACAAGACAAAATTTTTTATGGGGAGCACATAAGAATTATTGTGAACCAAGTTGGTTTCAACTGATCAACAAATCAGTAACTTGGTGCTGAAAAATTTATCTGGCTTTGTTGGTTAGAACCCAACCCAGTTCAAAAATACATACTGATATTGATAACAATACCATAACAAGCATTACAAAATCTCCGACAATCTTTTATGCAAAAAGGTTTTCTTTAGAATTATGTTTATATTTATTATACCCTCCTATTCTTTAGCATTGAATACATGAAATGTACCTAGCTTGTGTACTTTTTACCTTTTCAATTAAGATTCCTCTCAGAAAGGACCTTCTCATGTGTAAAAATTTTTAAACATACACAACTGATTATATCTTTATATCACAGTAGAGATAAGTTATCAGGTGAAAGGTTAGGAAACACATACAGTGATAAACCATAATTATTATTTCAATACATGTAAATGAACAATTTTGAATGATTAGATATGCAGTACTCCATGTTTAGGTCACGTATGTAAAAGGAAAAGCAGATATGGTTTTGGAGGGGTTAGCAGTATACTGTTCAAACCATGTCATCCCTCCAAACCAAGGTCATATTTAATAACCCAAGAAAACTAAATAAACAAAATCTGATAACTTTCATCTAAATAAGAGAATTTTTATCAATTTGAGAGTATATGTAGGTTATCCCACAATTTGTACTCTGACCTGATTTGCAAGGATGTAAGAAAGACAACTCATTTTTATATACCGGTAGTTTTGGTAGGCACAACTCTGAGACATATGTTACCAATATATTCATGATCAACGTAAAACGTTACAATTGCAAACAAACCCAATTTCAGTTTAGTTACAGATGCATGATATACAGTGGACACAAGTCACAAAAGAAACTTCTTATCAAAGACATTTTATTTAGAAAATAACATGATAAAACCACAATACACTAACCAAGGGGTACAAATGTTGATACAAAATGGGGGTAGTAACAAAATTATCGATCAGGATTATCAAGAGCCAAAGTCAATGAGGCAATAAGACAAGGCACATGGAAATTCATCAGAAAATTATATACAATTGTCTTGACTTGGTACAGGCCTTCCAAAAGAAATGAAGGTGAACATTATAAGTTTAGTCATAATAAGTTACCCCAATAGCTCAGAAACAGTAAAAGCTAAGTATAATACACCAAACCACCTTTTTTAGCTCTACAGGACCTACTCCATTAAAATCAGATAAAACAGACAAATCTGAAGTGTTTTGTTGCAGTAGAATTTTTGATTCCTCTGGTCTCATATAGCTTAGACATCCAAGTAAGATGTACATATCTGCCAAATTGGTAAACATACTTCTGACAGTTTATGCTAAGATTGAATGCTAAGATCAATCTAGAGAAGGAAACCCACATTAAATCAAATGAAAAACTAGAGGCTCGTAGACTTAGCCTGTAGTGCCCCCCCTTTTTTCAAGAAAATATTCAAAGTTGAATAACTTTCATTACAACTATTTACTTCATGCACATCTTCAGGTGGTATACTGCAACTTGTAACACTTAATCTAAATCCAAACAGCCTTTTAGGTGGACATGCACTGACAAGGTACCACTTTTTCCTGAAAATATTCCACGTTGAATTGTGTTCCTTTCAAAAATTCAAGCAGCAACCTCATAACTTCATGCAGCTTTCAAGGTGGTATACTCTAGCTGTGTAACATTTCATAGAAATTTAAGCACAGCTTTAAGAGGACATACAATGACAAGTTCCTCCCCCTTTTTTCCAGAAAATATTCAAAGACAACATTTAAAGACAAATTATCTCGGCTTTCTGTCAAAGTATTGGGAAGCAACTATATGACTTCATGCACATCTTCAGGTGGTATACTAGAACTGTGCAATATTTCATCAAAATCCAAGAATTTGGTCAAGAGGACATGAGCAGAGAAAGGTACCTCCCATTTTTTCTAATTATCTCCCCTTTGAAATTTAGGGCAACAACCATACTACTTCATGCACATCTTCAACTACAACTACATCTTATTAAAATCCATACAGCCATTTAGAGGAACATGCGCTGACAAGGTACATGGACTGAAAGACAGAAGAACAGGGTGAACTTTGTTTTCAGGGGGTTAAATAAGCTCTTTCAAACATTCCTGTATTGCTTGAGGAATTTAGAGGAGATAGTCAAAATATTATTTTTCAATTGGACCAAAGTTAAAACTATGTTCCATGCTAGCAGCAATGTTTTTTTTTTAATCAGAATGAAATATCTTTACAAGAACTTCCTACATCAAAATAAATTTGTTTTTATAGTTTAGAGGAGATGATAAAAAAATTAGGTTTTCCCATAGGGTCCAATGTTAAATATACTCTCTTAAACTAGAGGCTCAGAAACACAGCCTAAATCGCTCAACTGACAAAATGCTTACAGTCGGATCCAAACAAAATGAGCAATCTTTATATTTAAGACCTTCCATACATTTCTGTAAAGTTTGATTGAATTTGCTATAGTGGCTCCAGATTAGAAGATGAAAATATGTATTTCCAATATGGCAAATGTGAAAATATGTTCTGTGCTGGAAGCCATATTTTTTGTTGAATCAGAACAATTGAGCATTCTTTGTAAAGAACATTCCATACATCATTTCGGTACAGTTTAGTTGAATTTACTTCAAAAGTTTCAGAGCAGATAATGAAAATTATGTTTTTCCCATAGGGTCCAATGTTAAAACTAAGATCTACCTTTCAGTCATGTTTTTATTGAATCCGAACTAAATGAGTAACCTTCAATACATAATTCCTGTAAAGTCTGGCTGAATTTGCTTAAGTGGTTTCAGAGAAGAAGATGAAAATGTAAATTTCCAAAAGGGCCAATGTTAAACTATGTTCTGTGCTGAAGCCACGTTTTTTTTTAAATCCAAATAATATGAGAATTGTTTGTAAAGAACTTCAATCCATCATTTCAGTACAGTTTAGTTAAATTTGCTCCAAAAGTTTCAGAGCAGATGTTGAAAATAATGTTTTTCTCATAGGGTCCAATGTAAACACAAAGATCTGTGCTGGCAGCCATGTTTTTTATCAGATCACAATGAAATGTGCAATCTTTGTGAAGGGCCTTCCATTCAGTATACCTGTATAGTTTGGTTGAATTTTCTTTAGTGGTTTCAGAGGAGAGGATGAAAATGTGAAAGTTAACGAAGGATGACGGACAGACCACGGAGCAACGACGAACCCCTAGTGATAGCAATAGCCCATACTGACGCTTTGGGTCAGGTGAGCTAAAAGAAAAACACAAAATTAAAAATTTGAAATAATGACATTTATTTCACTATTTACAACCCCAATTTATTATTTAAATAAGATAAATTTGACAGGTTCTCTTATGCAAGAAGTACAATGTCCTATCGCAGACAGTCAGTAATCACAATTCAAGAGTCAATATCTGTTATGTTTCATGTTAGCCTGCAACACAGCATCTACTTGTCTCAGAATAGATTTATGCTGAAACCACACTTGTTCAGTTGTTGTATTGTCTGCCATTTATTCTGCAGTGCGCCTCCTCAAATTGATAAAAGATGTCTCAGCAGAGGTTGCCCCTGGCACACGTGTCTGTCCAAGTCATTTAACATATGCTCAATAGGGTCAAGATCTGATGAAGTGGCCATCCAGCACATCACATTCACATTCTGTTGGTCTAAAAGGTCAACAGTGATACATGCTATGTTGGGTCACCATTATCATGCAGGAATACCATATGTCGGGTTATTTTCGCGTGGGCTTTTCTTCTCGGTTTTGGTGTAAAACAGGCCAGTAAAAAAAGTTTATAATTCACGTTTTTATACTCAATCTAATGAATGTAATTGGGCAGTGAAATTTATGCGGAGGCTAAAATTCGTGTATGATTGCCTACCACAAACATAGCGAAAAGTAGACACACGCGAAAAAATCCCGATATATGGTACATCCCCTCTGATGTCCATAACTGGCAATTAGTGTGGACTGAAAAATTTGTCATTTGAACTGCACCAACTGCGTGTTTCTGGCATAAGAGTAATCTGCGTACATCATAACGCTACAAAAAGTGACCACTTCTACAAGGCAGTTCTGCAAAAAATATTCATTTTGGCATCTGTATGCCCTTGTGCTACTTTTTTATTTTTCCAGCTAGAATGACGACTTCTAATCTTGCTGAACCATTCTCTTCACCAGTTCTGTAAGTTCTATCCACAAACCATACAACAACATCTGACCCCCCCCCCTCCTCATCGCTGGTAGTATTGGCATCTCAATGTGCTACTGAAGTAAAGTCTTCTGGTGAACAATCCCATGTGTATGGAGTCAATATCCTACTGTCTGCGCAGAAATTCTATGTAACCCATTAATGTTGTGAGCTGTTACTGTAGCGATAACGGTTCTGTTCCAAGGGTAGAGCCAGAAGTATCAATCCAGGTCAGCAGTTACCAGAACAACGACAGTCCTAAGTAGTACCCTGCTGTTGGCATCTTTACAAAATTGTGCTCCAATGGATGTTGTAATGTCTGGCAACTGCATTCCAAGATTCGTTTGCCATCCAAAAGGGATATTCTGGTTTAATAGTAAGGTCTTAACTTAACAGAGCGTCACCTACTACGGATTTAATTTAACAACTGCATTTTGGAAAAGACATACTAGTGCCATAAGTTAATCAAAGTGATCGCTCTGGAATAACCATAATTATGCATATTTTTACACTCTACAATGGCATGTTACACAAATTGTCTTAACCGGCTCACGATTGAATTAATTAAAATATACTAAATTTAAACTCTTTAACTGGGATTTCAATTTAGTAAATAGCCAGCTATTCAAATTACTCCTTTTTTAGCATGTTTAGATTTTAAATTGATCTAATAGCGATTTTTTAAATTGAACTTTTTTTAGATTAAAGATTTCAAAATTTTTTGTCTTCTGTGTAGGATTAAAAAATTAAATAACTAATAGTTATTCCTTTCTGGAATTAGTCAATACATACACAACTTTTGAACTTTTACTTCCCACGATAACAAATTTTTATATCAGTCGGTGGATATTAAGTAGGACCTGCGTCCAAATGAGATTGTGTTGCTATCATCTTATGTGAATATTGCCATCTACATGGACTTGACATAATGGCATTTATTTAGTGACTGCAGGCTTCCCGAACGTTGAAAAATTCTGCCGGTCATTTGGTCTGACAAGCAAGAAAAATTGCCGGACCGAAAGTGAACTTGCCGGACCATTATGACGAAAATCCGTGAAAAAAATCGTGTTTTCTCCGTTCCGGTTCTGATGAATAAAATTTGCCATTTGCAATTTCGTAGTCAAAATTGGATAAAGCTTGTATTCTAAAGCAGTCTGCGCCAAAAACTTTTTTTCATGACTAGTCCTTCGGGCTAGTTGAGATAACAGATTTACTAGTCCGAATCCCATTTTACTAGTCCGGAAAAAAGAATATTTTCAGTGCAATGAAAGACAATGTAGATTCAGCATGTTGTCTTGAAAATGCAATTCAAAATTTCTGCAACAAAAAAATTCTTGCTAGTCCAGTCGGACTAGTGGTGGAAAAAATTTACTAGTCCAAATTCAAATCTACTAGTCTCGGGCATCGGGCTAGTGCCTAACGGAGCAGACTGCTAAAGCAAAAATTTAATAAAGAAAGCAAGCAATGTTATAGTTTAGAGACCGGTTGAAACATTTTCTATTGACATGCAGATAAACAGAGGCAACAACCAATGGCAAGATGAAATCTCTTGCCGGTCCTCTGGTCTGACACGGATAATAATTCGCTGGTCCAGACTCAAAAATGCCGGTCAGGACCGACGGACCGGCACATTTTGGAAAGCCTGGACTGAGACAGTGAGTGCTGAGTAATCCAGAATTTTAGAGAATTTTATAGTTTTAATTTATTACTGTGTCTTAATCAATGAACAGTGACGTTTATGAACTTGGTGCTTGTGAGTAGTGATAGGTCCTGTATATAATTTTAACATTGCTTGGCTTAGCTAAGCTTGGAACTGAATTGTGCTAATACTGCATGCTGTGTGTATATATATGCTAAAGAATATGGTGCTGGGTTGTGTGTCTACCATTACTGAATTTTAACGTTATACATGTATCTTCGATATATTCATATAGATGAACTGTCTGTACATGTGGTCAAAAAGATTGAAAATGAAATTGAGGAATAAAGAATATAAATACATGGACATACATTGAATCTGAGACAAAAATTAGCATTTTTATTACAGAACAGGACATCTCATTCATTCTGATTGATTGAATATTGTTTAACATCTACTGAGCAATATTTCAGCTATATCAAGACGAGAACAAGTTTGTTAATAAATAATCACTTTGGGGAATGGAAAGGGTCATGGGATGGGAAATTCTGACTGCCACTGGAAAAGTAGGGTGAAATCGAAAGGGGCGGAGAATTGAGCCTTGTAGTCAGTCACCTACGGACCACTCAAAAAAGAGCTTGCTACAAGGGTTCTTTAACGCAGGAAGCGTGGCATTTCTTCCGTGGACTTGAGTTTACATCCCATCCGAAAGATGGGTTGTGTATTTATATATCCTGCACAACCACGGACATCCAGTTTTGGAGGGGTTGTACCCCGCAACCTGGAACTCATTCATTCTGTACAGTGTCTATTACAAAATTGACTTTCCAGTGAAATTTATAATCAGATGGACTGCTTTACTGATAACAATATTAAAAGTTCAATGTAACTTACTTCTTTTGATTTTCCTTTTCCTTTACTTAATCCTGAAAACAAAAATGTTACATCATTAATTCAATAATCAACTAACAAATATGTCTTTCCCACCAACCAATTCATAGCTATATATGTATACATATAGAATAATGGAAGTTTTGTTTTTGATACAAGAAATATTGGCGAACAATAATGGACGAGCCCCTTGTGGGCGAGTCCATTATTTGAGTCAATATTTCTTGTATCAAAAACAAAACTTCTATTATTCTTTTTATCGGTAATTAACTAAATCATTTAATAGAACAAATTTTGGAGAGGAATATTAATTATCAACAAATCGTGAAATTGACTAGTATTGAGTAGCAAAAGAATTTGTAAAAGTCTCTATATAGATGTATATTTCTTTGTTTCATTGATTCTGATTGACAAAGTAGGCGTGGCCTGTGAGTCTTTTTGCCAATATTTTTTCGTATTCGGGCAGTAGCAAATGCTGAAAAATATCTGCTTCGTGAGATCAAAGGAAAATCATACAAATTACCGATAAATACGTATATTGGAAGATCAAAAATAACCTGTAGATACACATTTAAAGCTGAAGCTAAAGAACATAAGGGTACATTACAAAGGCATACAGATGCTTGCCAATAACACACAAGAATGGAGGAACTTCTTTGCTGCCATACACGACAACGGCATAAAGGGCAGTAAGTACATGTATGTAAGTAATATAGTAACAGAGAAATAATAATCAAAGTCCCAAAGGGACTGGTGGATTAGTGTCTATGATGGCAATGATCAGTATCTAATCTATTGTTTTTTATGTACACTGTCCATGTATGATATGAATAATTGCCTGTCTATGTCGTGCATAATTACTCATTTTTTACTATGGGTCTAATTATAATGATGATATCAAAACCAAGAAAGGTACAAAAACCATATTTTGCTCATCAAGAACATGCCTTTCTGACAGTCAGCAAGTATTTTACTGGTGGCCATCTTTATTTGATCACACCATTAGGCCACAGACCCCAATTAATTTCGTAGTGCTTTCTAACCAACAGTCGGGGAAAATTTTTAAAAATCGCACCATTTTAAACGATATGAAACTTTGCATGCTTGAAGTACACTACAATCCCATTAAAATATTGAATTGCCGGGAAAATCGTCCTCTGGTTTTTGCTGTACTAGCCTTAAATTTGATTTTTAGGTGTGACGCTTCAATAAAGTGAAAAGTTGCGGAAGGAATATTGACCCTTGAACTTGAGACACTTTGCGACTTCCTGTTCAAGAAATGTAAATTTTTAACGTTCAGAGATATAATCCAAACACTCTTCAATGCAAAAATACTTATAAACATGAAAATTTTGCATTAGAAAGTACACAATTAAAATTTTAAAAATATTGCATGTTTTGGTGATAGGGAATATATTCGTATACCATGAGATAAGGGACGTAATTGGGATCTGTAGCCTATTAAATCCACATTTTTCTAACAAAATCAAAATAATTTTGCATAGATGTAGGAGAGCATATATCATGAAAGTCTGCAAAGTTTTATGTTGTTTACTATAGTAGAAAGAAAGTTATGGCCCTTTGTATGACCACTGCCAACACTACTTTTTGACCTTCTCATGAGATCACATGCATAAACAATGAGACATCTGTCTACCCTTATAACTCTCTTATTTCGTGGAATATCTGAATGAAATAAAGAGGAAAATGTTTGACAATATGTGTGCATTTGAAAATTAGTCCTCTTCCGACAAAACAATGTTGTTCTGACCTCATTCGTGGCAGATTTTAAATACCATTTAATTTTTTCAAAATTTTTAAAACAATTTTAATTTTCGTTTTTAATTCAACATTTCTGGCGATATCACCCGATAGTTTTTGTGAAAATGCACCAATGTGCCATGTTTTATTTTGTAACTACCAAAGATAGTCTCAAAATGTCATTTTGTGTGTTTTACAACCCCCCTTCTCTTAGGCCACAGACCCCAATTAATTTCGTAGTGCTTTCTAACCAAAAGTCCGGGCAAATTTTAAAAAATCGCACCATTTTAAACGATATGAAACTTTGCATGCTTGTAGTACAATACAATCCCATTAAAATATTGAATTGCTGGGAAAATCGTCCTCTGGTTTTTGCTGTACTAGCCTTAAATTTGATTTTTAGGTGTGACGCTTCAATAAAGTGAAAAGTTGTGGAAGGAATATTGACCCTTGAACTTGAGACACTTTGCGACTTCCTGTTAAAGAAATGTAAATTTTTAACGTTCAGAGATATAATCAAAACACTCTTCAATGCAAAAATACTTATAAACATGAACATTTTGCATTAGGCCAAAAAAAAAATATGTGTGTTTCCGGTTACCCGACCAACCCTAATTTTTCCTTCCGACCCTAACGTTTTTTTTCCATACTTCAAAATGTTCTTGTGTGACCTCGATCGTTTTAGCGGTAGTCTTCCATTTTGTTGGAAGCAACACCATTCAGATGAGTCTTTTTCCACAACCGCTAGCATTATTCATCAGAAAATGCACGAAGAATCGTTAAAATCAACAGGATTCCCGAATCCTGTCATCAAATCCGCCATTTTTACTCGTCTGATTTACACTTCCTGTTTTAGCGGTATGACTAAACAATGGAAATACGGCAATGACAAACATACAATGCAAAGGACGAAAAATACGAAGCAAAAAAAAAAAAAAAAAAAAACTTTTTCCCGACCTACAGACGCTATTTTCAAATACCTTGTAACCGGAAACACACATATATTTTTTTTTTGGCCTTAGAAAGTATACAATTAAAATTTTTAAAATATTGCATGTTTTGGTGATAGGGAATATATTCGTATACAACACACATATATTTTTTTTTGGCCTTAGAAAGTATACAATTAAAATTTTTAAAATATTGCATGTTTTGGTGATAGGGAATATATTCGTATACCACGAGATAAAGGACGTAATTGGGATCTGTAGCCACCAGCCAATCAATGGCAATAAAATCATTAGAGACAACCTATTAGTGACATATTATGGGTTCCCTGCTGTACACTCAACATAGACTAAACAATGACAGCACCATCTTCATGATCTTGATCAAGTCAGTACAGTTTGAAATTTAATTCTAAAGAAGAGACCTGAATAAAAGGTTTGTGAATGCTGACAAGACCAGGGATGGGCACGATTACTTTGCAATGTAATTGATTATTAATCGATTACATGGCATATTTTTATGTAATCGATTACACATGTATCTCACATGTAATCGATTACAATCGATTACTTTCAGAGAAGTAATCGACAATTACTTTTGATTACATTTCTTTAACTAGAGGCTCAGACTCTGAGCCTGTATCGCTCAGCTGACAAAATGCTGAAGCAGGGTTTTCGATGTTCTGCATGATGGCCATGTTTTTTATGTGAATTTCCCATAGGGCCAAAATAAACTATGTTCTGTGCTGGCGGCCATGTTTTTTATTGGCTCCAAATGAAATCAGCAATCTTTGTTTAGGACCTTCAGTTCATCATTCTTGTAAAGTTTGGTTGAAATTGCTTCGGCGGTTTCAGAGCAGAAGAAGAAAATGTGAATTTTCCCATAGGGTCCAATGTTAAACCTAAGTTCTGAGGTGGCGGCCATGTTTTTCACCTGATCGCAAGGAAATAAGCAATCTTTGTAAAGGACCTTCCATACATCATTCCTGTAAAGTTTGGTTGAATTTGCTTTAGTGGTTTCAGAGCAGAAGACCAAAATGTGAAT